>JAGVSQ010009880.1:0-13304 GCA_022683975.1 Rhyacophila evoluta
ATTGAAACGCAAACCTTTAAATATCTCAAAACGAAGAAAACATGACTTACGCCACATTCATAATTATGGGCACAATTGTTGGGTTGAAAGGCCTGAACAATAATTAACACCTGAACATCTTCCAAAAATTGTTGGAATGGTTGAAAAGGTGTCAGATGATTTATTATGGAAGTTGATTTCAATGTTGAATATAGCCTTACAAATCGCCGAGTGATAAACAGTACAATTCGTTGCTACAAAGAAATGTATATGTGGAACAAAAAAAAAGAAAAAATCTGTAGACAAAAAAACACCGTTATCGCAATTTTTGGAGGCAAAAAATTGATTAAAAACAATGCATTTTTAAATAAAAACATTTCAAATAGATTGAATTCAAAGTACATACCGGTGATTTAGTTTTTGTTCAGTTGTTTTTAGTAAATATGTACATACATTTTAACATATTATCCTCGTTTTCTTTATTGAAAAACAGGGAAGAATAATGTTTGAAAGCAATTATCAGTTATTGTATGTAATTAGTTCCTTGATTAGTCTCAAATATTCAAATACACCGGCTACTCGGTGGAACCGATTACCCGGACTATGCAAGGTATTTCTGTATTTCTAAATTCAACAATCAACTACTTTTGTGCGAAGTTTTTATACAGGGGAAACCCCTTAACATGAAAGGCTGAATGTAAAAAATCGGATACCGTGAAATAATACTGTGGTCACGACAAAATCTATATAATTTCATACATTTTTTTCTCATAACATGTACTGCTAATATTTCTGCCATCGTCACCCAAATGTTTTTACCTTTTTTTTTCACTAGAACTGTAATTTCTTCAAACACGGAACAAAAACTCCACAAAAAGTTTTTGCATTCGAACAAACAAGATTTACCTATAATCAGCCACTGTATAAGTCACCCGGATTTACCCTATTTTTCCGAGATCTACAATTTTCAAATTATTCGCAGGTACTGCTAATAGTAAAGGCAATGCCGATTATCAAGTCAGCCTGTGTTCAAACTCGGTGACACGTATTGGGAGTGAACCCAGATTAAAAAAAAAAAATTTACTACTTCCACTACAATTGTTGTGTTGTTTTTTTTTTTATAATATGCATATATTAATTACTTGAATTGTCAATAGTGTACCTAATATGATGTATTTAACAATTTATAGACTGTCAATATACAAGTGTTAATTTTAACAAGATATTGAATTAATAAAATTTACAACATAAAAAACAAAAATCAGATACCAAGAAAAAATATTTCGGTCCCCTTGGTTTCATGTTAAGCAAACTTCACTGTATTACATGAATTCCGATATGGTATAGAATATAAATTACTTATAAATAAAATATTTGAATTAAAGTGAATACAGCGACGATATGTTGAAATTGAAGTAAACTGTGCCAACAAAAGGAATTTACCTGTAAGGGTAAGGGTCGGTTATCTAATTTAGGATATAATGGAGGTGGTCCAAGCGATGGTGTTTGACCTACGTCTCCACGACCAATGCCCATCGACTGGAGCTGGTCATAGGTCAACGATGACCCTCCCCCTCTACCACGGCCACGTCCACCCATTCTCAAATTTTTTCAAATTATTTGGAATTTTAATCGAATTCTATGCTTTGATAGTTTCAGTCATTTTTCTTTTTTCGTCGTCTGTGGATACCTCTTCAATTTCGGCTTGAAAACTTTCCTGAAAATACGGAACAAAAAAATCAATATTATATTATATTAGACAGCATTAGGGTACCTAAAGATAATCAATTATGTTGACATATGTGTCAAAGTAGATTCTTAACAAGTTTTAACATTTTTAAATAATAACATATTTCATTAGGAAGATATCTAGCCTTTTTCGGCAAAAGATCATAAGCAACAATTTTCGATATTTTATTATATTGTTCAAAATAGATATCCGCGCGGACTGGCAAAAGATCATAACGAATGCAGCAGCCGAATTCATAATTTATGCATGTTTCATTTTATCGTATGATTTATGTTTTAAATTTCAACGGCAACTCGAGATTTAGAGAAGTATAATTGTATCGTAGGTTTCAAAATTAACCACTTATGATAAAAATGCGTCACCATATTCCAACATGACTGCATTTCGTCTTTCATACTTTTGGTATCCACTATTCAGTTTGCATTTGAATTTGTTATGTCTTTGATTTGTGTGTGTAATAAAATAATAAAAATGCCAACAGAGATTAATAATATTTTCATTATAAAAATAAATGATTTATATAATATTATTACTTTTACTTTGAATTATTATGTACAATACTATTATTGTTTATTATGCATCGTCAAATTTTAAATAAAAACATGTAAAATAGATATTTTTCTCGTTGTAAGTGGTATTGTAAGCGTAAATTGCATTAAAATATTGAGCTAGAAGTAATGCGACAAATATGAGTATGATGAAACTTGAATATGAAATAATTATCAAGTTTTATACAAGGATATTTTTTCAAAGCTTATCCCAAATAAGCAGGTAGAAATACTTGCCTGAGCTCAGCAAAAATAAAAATTACAGAACTTTATTATAAAATTTAATTAATGAATTAAAACCCAAGCCCGGCGGGTTTAGACGTCGGGTTTTAGGGTCATTATCCGATTGGGTCCAGATCGGGTTGGGTCCAGAAACCCTAGACATGACAAATTTCATAAAATTAAGACTTAAGTAAATGGTTTATGTTTATAGTATTTTTATTTTCTTAGTGTCTCCCATAACTTCCTGGGTTAATTTTATCAATTTATTATTTTCTTCAATATCAGATTGCATGGTAAGCCACAATAAAAATTAATAAGCAACATTTACAATGAACATTAATTACCTTATCATAAATTACTTTGATTATAAGAGAACAACTAGGGCATGTCGCAACTTCTTCTCCAGCAATTAATTCGTCCTAGAATTTAAAAAAAAAAGACGAATGTTACGTGAAGTATATTAAAAAATATTTAAATTATTTTCATCCAAAATTATTATAGTTATAGCAATTCAAGTCATGAATAATCAATATCAAAAAAATTTCCACCAATAAAATACACCCGAACTATGTTTAACACAATTTTTTTATAGCACAATTGATGAATTGTGACAAATTCTTGAATAACACGGTTTAGGAAAAAACATTTATTATTAAAGATTGGATTGACTGATGCAAAAACTTTTTTGAAAAAAAAGGATTTTGCTTTTAATATATTATTGATTTTGGACAATGAATGCACCAGAACATCTGAAAGATTTTAAATATGCTAATTTTTAAATATTATTTTTACCATCAAATACTACATCTCGAATCCAGCCCATGGACCAAGGAATAATTTCAATATTTAACACGTTGACTGCCACTGAATTTTTGACAATTCCAAGGAGCCAATTTGATTTAATCATGTTAATCATGCACTGTTATGCTACGAATTTCCTCGTAGCTATACAAATATGGCAAGTAATGAAGGGACGAGATAACTCGCGGTAGGTGTCCTGGGCAAGTAAACAACCTACGAGATATCTCGTAGCGGGCAGTCGACGTGTTAAATTCTGATTTTCAAATATTTCAGATATGCCATTTCCAGACTAAAACAAACTCCTGACGAAGATATGAGAGCTCATCGAGAATTCAATTTTTTTTTGATATAGATCTTCTAGATAAGAAATTGACTGTCCTGCAAGCTTGAAAAAAAATCTATTAGAAATTGTATGGAATTGTTTCTACATTTGTCAAAGAAATGAAAGAATTGACAAAAAAAAGTAAATGCTTGCATTCAATTTTTAACTGATCGTTTTTAAATGCTTGCTTTAAATAAAAATGATCTTTGCGAATATTGAAAATGTGTATGACTACACGCAATGCTCCCTCTCTTCCCCTCCGAAGCCGGGCCACGTGGTAATACTAGTGAGACAGGGGTTTCGATTTTTTTTAATTTTATCACAAAATATTATAGTAAAATGTTGCGTGTATTCTGTTAAGAAATAAAAATATAATTTGAAAATACACTGTTTTTTGACAAATTTGCAGGATAATTTTTCTCGAATTTTTTGTTTAAAATTCACAACTTCCACAAGTATTGTTTACTGAGGTGTTCTGGCATTGATCGCTACAGTATGGTAAAACTGTGTTGAACGCATCTCATTGTTGCTTGTGATATTTGATGTAGATATTTTTGTAATGAATGAATTTTAATTGTTACTATTAATAGGTGAATGTTATTGAAAGTGCTGCCATCTTACTCATCTTTTTGGCGAAATGTTTCATGGCTACTTTATTTTAATGACCGACTGTCATCACTTTTACCTTTTTTGTTTAGTGATGACATCATTCAAATCATAAAGGTTCTAAAGATGAAAACATAAAGTATGACGACCCTGCAATCAGTATATCAATAGAATAAGCTCTGCACCGAGCAGCATGAGTTAAAGATTAAAATCAAAAATACTCAAGAGTAATCCGATAATGAAAACCTACATCTAATTTTGAAAGGGTGTGGAATAAATAGGCCTGTAAATGATAGTGATGATGAATTATCTATATTATTTAAGAATTTTGGTTATTGTGGAAATTGGCCTAGTTTTTGAAATTAGTCAGACATTTCGCAATTTTTCACTCTTACGTTAGCACCAAAAGTAGTTATGTTGCCAACTAAAAAACTTTGAAGTTTAGCATGGCTGCGCACGCACCGGGAGACTTGTTAAAATCTTTAATAGCGGTAGGTTTCCATGTTTTTGAGCCCGCTGCAATGAAAAGAAGGGATAAAAATAACACTTTTTAACTAGCGCGCTGATAAGAGCAGGAATATAAGATGACATATTTAATTTATAACTTCTTCGATATCATATTCGTATTACGAATAAAAGATTTGCAACCAAAATATTCCCTCGTCAGTATCGTCATCGTGTATACATGTGTTTTCTGGTTGCCAACGTAATAGTGAAATATTGCGAAATGTCTGTGACCAATTTCAAAACCCAGACCGATTTTCAGAATAACCAATATTTTTAATAGATTCGTATATTTTTTTACATTGTTGATTGGAAAAAAATAAAGAATATTATTGAACTACGATATATTTTTTCACGCCCTTATTTTGTTTAATAATTTACACACGACGTTTTGCGGAACCATAAATGAACGTGTTATAGGAGGTGAGTGTGGTAACAAATAATGTGACGTCTTTAGTTAGCGCACTTACTTTACTAATTTGAAATCTATCGCCACAAGGACACGGGTAGTAATAAACTTCTTCGTCTTGGTCAAATTCAAAATCTTCGATTTCCACTTCGTCATGAAATACTGTCATTTTATAGAACTATTTTATCACAATTTTGGCGGCTACGATAAGCAGAATAACCTAACATTTTGCAGCATGACGGTTAATTTGACACTTTAATTTTTAAGATTCTTATATTGGATAAACTGCATCGCTGTTCTCATCAAACTAAACTATTTAAGCACATTAAATTATGTTTTTATGATGAAATCTAACAAAAAATATATAAAACACTACTGTTGCAGATGAATTTAACTATTTTGTATATTTTTATACAAAACTAGCCCCAATAGATCCTATATTGGACTATCTTTATTTATGAATGTCTAATTTATTTTCATTGCAATATTCTCTATGTACAATATGAATCTCGATCTTATGGTCTTGAAGGGACCTCAGAAAAAATCTATGAATTTGGGAAAACATGGAATACAAGATCACAACTGATGAATATATGATAAAAGAACCGATTTTTGCTACAATCTGAATATCTTCACGTTAGATGCGTAATTCGGACCTTTACCATAAAGGTGACGTTCAGTGCGAAATCATTAGCGAAGTTATTGGCGATCAGCAGTCGCATGTTTCCCGCGCCATGGACCAGATGAGCGGCGTTTCGTGTGTGCATTCCGTGATGGTCGATGATCAACCCGATGAGACGACAATTAAGAAAGACGGACTATTAACTTTGGAAGAAATCAAAAATGAAGATATCTGGCGTCTGGCGGCATTGTTTGATAAAACCATTGATAATTTATCTACTATAACATGGTGCGCTCGTCGGCGATTGATAAAAAATTCACACACTTGTGGCAGTTGTGGACAACTCTGTTCACTCCGAAAAAATACCTCCGAACTAGACGGTTATACATGGAGTTGTTTGAAATGCAACTTCGAAAAATCTGTGCGTGATAAATCAATTTTCTTACGTAGTGAGTTCCATATTCAGCAGATCCTAGTTCTTATATACACCTGGTGCCTTAATTATCCTCCGGAGCGAATGGCCCATGAAGCCGACGTGGAGGAGAAATATGCTATTGATTGGTGCAAATGTATGCGGGATGAATGTTCAGAATGGCTGAACAAGCACTGTGAGGGGATCGGTGGTACTGACGATAGTGGTGAGGCGATCGTCGTGGAGATCGGTCAATCCAATTTTTTTCACCGGAAGTATCCCCATGACGACTGCAGACAGGGGCATTGGATGTTCGGAGGAATTGAAAGAACAAGCAGTAAATGTTTTCTCGTAGAGCTACGGGATCATGCTACAAGCACTATTCAAGCCTGCATAACGCAAAATATTCTCCCAGGGACCCATATCGTCTCAGACGAGTGGGCATCATATGCCAACATTGAAGAAATCGACCAGGGAGTTTATCAGCACTCAATTATCAACGACCCGAAAGACTCGTTCCTCCACATACGAAATATGGAAAATTTATGGTTGCGAGCCAAGACTAAGCTAAGACTGAAAATCGGAGCCGATGAGAAGGTATTCAAGTCATATTTTCAAGAAGCAGTGTATCGAAATTATTTTCGAAGTGAGGATGTTTTCAGAAATTTCATTGTGACATTAAGCCAAAATTATAGAATTTAAAAAAAAAACAAGTTATCTTGGGGTTTTAATTTCTGGTGTTCATTCGACAACATATTTAAGTTGACAGTATTGGATTTCGGCATGTAGGTTCACGTGTAAGAGTTTGTAGTATGTTGGAAGCACTATGCATACATCGCTTGCATAGTTTGATGTTTTAATGTGTATTGTGAATGCAACACTTCGTCTTACCAAAAGAACACAGCAGCCATTTTTAAAAAATTAAATATTGCTTTCCTGAATTACGAGAAGTTAAGTAAGTTTGAAAGAAACCAAGACTTAACCCAACCAATAATTTAGTGATCCATTGGTGAAATTTGAAATAAACAACAATGAACAATTTTTTTAATTTAGTTATGTTTTTGCTTATATTTCTACATAAAATTTTCATTTCTTTATCTTGTCTGCATGTTGTATTGTAGGATTGAAATAGTAAATAGTGCTTCAAATGTGTTATTTCTGCATCAACATAGCCCGTCATATTTGCGTTTTAAATTAATATTTATGAATATATTTTTCAAACATTTATTGTAATAAATATTTTATTGGTAATTTTTGCTTTAATGGTAATGCCCATTACGAAACAATGTCTACTGACTGGTACAACTGTTCAATAAGTAGTTTACTAAATGCTAAGGACTATCCACCTAAATAAGCCATTATATTATAAAATTATTCATAATTTTCACGGAACGTTAGAATAAAATTCATAAAATTGTCTTTAGATTGGAAATAAGTTTGACACATAAGTCATAAGTCAGTGTGAAAAATTCACGGGATATTTAAAACTGGGTTATTTCCTATGTGAGGGGTATTTATTAAGTTAGTCACAGAACTTCTCGCATACACATGATTATGTTGGCAGCATGTTGTAAGTGTTATTCACACAAACATTTGCATACTTGATTGTTTCAACGCCGCATGTCGCAGATACTGCTACAATCCAAGTGAAATTAAAGAAAAAAAACTAATTCGTAATAAATTATAAGTGAGCTAAATTTTGGTATGGACCTTGATATTGTGATTCTGAACAAAATATCAAAAGTCCTTATAAGTGTTGTATTGACAAATAACTTTGAAACATCAAATTATGCAAGTGTATATGTGAATAGCACAGCCATCAGCGCTTTCAATTTGCTGCCAAATCAATCATGTATTTGTAAAAAGTTCTGTGACTAATTTGATAAGTACTGCTGGCCCTGTTTAACTATCGATGTCTTAATTATTTCAAGTGTAAGAAAATATTTTTTAAGTTAGTAGTATAAAACACACGCACACTAATACACTTGCATATTTCGACATTTAACGTAGCGCAGGGGTGTCCAAGGAAAATTATTTGGTGGACCACGAAATGTACGACTTTTTGTATATTAAAAATAAAGCAGAGACATTAAGTCGAAATGTTTTATTACTTGAAAAGTGATAATTTTTTATAATTTCTTATTTAGGAAGAAAATTAACATATCAACGATTAACATATTAACGAAATAATTAGTTAATCGATAGTTAAACATAGCCGTACCGCTCACCAGCATCCACATACAAGGGTAGTCTGAAAAGTTTCAAGCTTCAACCTTCAACATGAAGATGGAGTAATTATTATGCATACGTTGAAAGATAGTTTTCAAAATTTCAGCCATGTTGGAAGCTCAGTAGTTGTTTGTGTCAGTTGATGTGAGTGTTTCTATAAAAATGGAAAAAATCAATATCGAGCCGTCCTTAAATTCTTGCATTGGAAAGGCAATACGCCTACGCAAATTAAATCCAAGATATATATATGCTACTTACGGGGACTTGACAGCATCTTTATTGGACAGCTAAATGTCGTTGTACCAGCTTGGTTGACAATGAATGTTCGGGACAGCCAAAAACTGCAACCACTACTGATAGCATCATAAAATTTCACCAAATGGTGCTAGACGACTATCAAATCAGATTTAAAAAGATAGACACGAAAAACCTAACCATGCGTTGGCTGCCACGTTTGCTCACTTAGAACCAAAAACACATTCGAATGAACATTTTCAAAACCTTTTGAAGCAGTTAAAGCAAAATAAGTAGGATTTTTGGCATCAATTAATAACTGTAAATGAAACTTGGATACACCACTACACTTCTGAAACCATGACGACTGTTTTATGGGATAGTCATGAAGTAGTGTTAATCAAACATCTTGAAAAAAGAAAAACAATAACAAGGGCATACTATGCATCATTTCTCGATAAGTTGGCAGAAATTGTAGAAAAACGGCTGCATTTGAAGAAAAAGATTTTTTTTTCATCATGATAACGCACCGTCTTACACTTCAATGATCCATGGGAAATATTCACAAATTAGAGTTCCAACTGATTGACCTCCCTCTATATTCACTAGCTCTGACCCTTAGCAACTTTTTCTTGTATCTAAGGCTAGAAGTTTTGACCAGAGGACAGATTTTCGTCGACACATTCGTAAACACCTATTTTGCAGAGCAAGATACCAACCACTATTTGGACGAATTTATGAGATGGGAGTATCACTGAAAAAAGTGTATAGTCTTACAAGAAACCCATGTTGTAAAATAAAACTGAATTTTACAAAAAAAATACTTTGTTTCTGTGTTAGGCTGGAAACTTTTCAGACAATCCTCATATATTCAACGATGTTTGAATGAAGCAGTCATTCTTGCCATAATGGTAATGACTGTTATGAAACAACATCTACAGATACAAACTGTTGGAACACCGAACTGTGTTAATGCATCAAAAATTCAATACTTTCAAGTTAAATGCTGTGCAATTTTACACTCTTCCATCATATTGACCTGGAAAATAATTTCTTTATGCATATGCTTTATTTTCAACATATTAAATTTGTGTATTGCATAAAGTTCCATATTTTTTTTGAAATTTTTGTTGATTTTCCATCTTACTGAACAATTTATGGGCCATTTTCCTGTCAACCACCAATGTTAATTTGAAAATCATTTTCCTTAGAAACAATCTTGAGTCTCATTAAAAACTAAAACTAAGAAGTATCTTCATAACTGATAATATAACCATATGCATATTTGCATATCTTCTCATCCGTAGATGTTATAAAACAAAATATAAATGTAATAATATAACTAATCACTTTCAAAACAGTGCATTAGTAGTATCAGAGGTGTTTAAAAAATGATTTATTTTATATTACATCATACGATGTAGATTTTTTTTTTCTACTGACAATTGAAATCTTTAATAAGGAAAAGAAAACATGATTTGAAAACGTGTTTTTGACAGACTTAGGATAACCATATACCACAATACAAGTTTCATTTAAATCAGTGATGACGAACCTTTTTAAAAAGTGGGTTAATTATTTTTATTTCTTTTTTAAATCTAGTCTGGCCTCAATTAGGAAAGGGTACCAATTATTTGAAAATGTCAATCATTTAGCTAAGAGGCAAAGTTGATTGTTGAATCTGTTAGGTTCTCACTTCTAAAATAATCCAAAAAACGGTTTCCTTTTTAATTTATAACTTTTGCAAGTGAAGAGCTAAAATAATGTAAGTATCGAAATTTGATTTGGTTCCTTAAATTACCACACCAGGTGATTTCATGACCAGTATTATTGCCACTGCAGAAAGTATTTGAATGAGCAAGTAATAAAGAAAACGCTTTAATTTTAAATATTCTTCATTAATAATTAACATAGTTTCATATGCAGTATTTGTAATAAAGTTGATAAAAGTATATTTAATGAGAAATCTGTTGTTGTTTACATTCAGACAGTTTCTTAATATTAGGTACATACTTTGTGTTCATTATTTTAATTAAGAATGTTGTCCAAAAGACTGGGTAAACGCTGAAGTGATAACCCTTCACAAAAAAGGCGACCTTCTCTGCTGCGATAACTACCGTGGCATCACGCTGCTCAGTGTTCCGGGAAAGATTTTGGCACACATCATCTTGCAAAGGATAAGCGAATAATGCGCGTTCTAAGAGAAAATCAGGCTGGATTTCTACCTGGGAAGTCGTTGTGCGGACCACATCCTCAACTTAAGTTGCCTTCTCCAACAAAGTCGGGAGCTGAACAGCCCCTTGGCCTGCTGTTTTCGAAGGCCAAGGGGAAGGGGGGAAGGCCGCTAAATACTATCCATAGAATGTATTCGGCGGAGTTACCGGAAGCAGGTATGACCTGAGAGGACGCAAGAATACTAGCGGGCGACAGAGATTCTTGGAGGCGGCATGTTGTGTCCATATGCTTCACTTAGGGAGCAAACATGGAAGAAAAAGAATTTTAATACATTTTGCAGTCAATTCACTCCCAAGCTTATTCCTGATAGAAGATTTAACAAAATGCATTGAAAAAAAAATTTCACATGAATGTGGGCCCGAACATTGTGAGAAAAGCATTAGGCCCCAAACAGACTTCAGCTAGTGGCCTAGTACAGTAGACACCACTAGCAAATTCTTAGGTTTTGTCATAATATGCAATGAAAATAGTCTATACCGCGGTAAATTCAAACAAATTGTGCTCAGACATTTTAATGGCTTTTTAAAAAAAAAAAAAAAAAATGATTTGAGCAGACGTAATTTATTTCCAAAACCTAAGTCGACACTCAAAAATTGTCATATCATGTAGTAAAATCAGCAAGTGTGCAAATTATAACTGTCTAGTTTTTCAGGCGAGTAGTGGTCATCCACCAAATGCCGAACAAGGAGCAAAAAATTTCTGAGCACGATTTTGAGTAATATTATTTTGAATGAAAGTATCGTTTCATTGGAATATGGAAAAATATGACTTTAATATTCGATAAGAATATATAAACCATGAGTGTCTTTAGAATATTAAGCCTCCGCTCTATAAAAACAAAAATGTCAGGCAGTTTTATCTATATCTATTATTTATTTATCTATTATTGTTTAGTACTTTCAATTGTCTTTTAAATTTTAAATTTTTTTTAAACTTGAAAAACTGGGCCAATATTACAATAAACGCGTCGGTAACTTACAGCCCTCTAGGCGATAGTGAGTTTGGAAGAATTCGCAGGAAAGGGAAGGCATTTCGATGGTGGCATCTTATAAAAGAAATAAATAATTATTACATTACATTACGTACAGGCTAAAGAAACCAAAACACCTTGAGTTACAAGAAATATATTATGAAATTATAAATGGTCATAGATTTTTTGAAAAAGGTGGTATGGCGAACTATGTCCCTGATGGTGTATTTTATTTAGGATCAGCACCAAGTTTTGCATCTTGATATTTTGTTAAAATAAGTCGATTACAATCTAATCCATATGTACAAAGAATATGACATCTTATGTCGTCAATATTAAGCCATAAAAAAATTTAAAAAAGAAAATACATTGCTTAGTGCAAATTTTTCCTTAGCAACACTGAGCACATTTTTGTAGTTTTATTGCTGCTTTGTCATTCAATGATCTCATTTAATCTATTTTGCCTGTTGCAGAAGCAACTGCAAATCTTGATACTGCAACAAAGGAAATTGTAACATTAAATAAATAAAAAATGATAAACAATAAAACAATTTAAATTTTGATCACAATACTTGAAAATTTATGTTTATAAAAATAAATTTAATAGCCACATAACAAATTACTTTGCAAGGATTTGCTGGTATATATTGATATTATTATACATTAACATAAAACATGTATATTTCAATGTAGCTACAGAATTCCAATCACCAGCCAAAGATTTATAAGTATACACAATATTTACCATGCCTAAGTGGGTGATAAAAATAATTAAACGTATGATTATGGAGCACTTAAAATTACTTTTTATAATCTACAATTATTCAATGAACAATATCAAAAAATACAATAAATAAAAAGCTTATAAAATGATAAATTTTAAGACAGGTTTTGCTTACCTCCATTTCTTTATATTCAATATCTTGAATCAAGTTTTTCAAGATATCTTGAAAACGTTACCACAATGCTAAATTACCCATTGCGGCTATCTCCTGTTCTTTTCTCATCCGATGCCCTCTTAATGATTCCATCTCAATACTCAACTGTTCCAAGAGCAGTCGGATGTTTCCTAAAATAAAAGCATATATAAAATATACTAAGCCTGCAAATTATCTATTACACCGGTTAACCAATCAACCATCCTATTGGATATTTACTTCGTTCATTATAAATTTAAAAATCGATGTACAAAACAAAATGGAGCAGAGTATTTTTTTATAAAGTTAGGTATTAGTGTACTAAAGTGAATGCTGCCATAATTCTAATGAAAAATAATTGTAAATTAGGAAATTACTTTATTGCAAACAGATAAATAAATAGAAATTGTAAATAACAAGTTTTATTTCCAAAAAAATCAATCTGGAAATTTCTCTATTTCTGGGAGTTATCTTGAAATTAAGGCAAAACGGTTAAAGTGACGATTATTCGATTTATTGAGACGTCAAAAAATTAAAGATGGCG
>JAGVSQ010009881.1:0-13303 GCA_022683975.1 Rhyacophila evoluta
ATTATTTAAAACTGGTAAACTTCCATATGTGAGATCACTGTTAGCGACCCAGTTTAGCGACAGAAGTTTACCAGTTTTAAATAATTCAGAACTTTACATTATGGTTTCCCATCTGCTTCACTTTCCGAATAGACATAGTAAATGTAGGTAATTAATTCATAGTTGGTGTGTTATATTACTTCCGGCATAAATACTTTTTAAAAGGCTTTTCGAGAAATTTGAGAAATGGTACATAGTTTATATGAAAACAACGTCATTCTCGATTCCAATTCCACTTTCAAAATTAATACTGATATCATGGCTATGAGTATGAAAACATACTGAAATAAGATTAAAATGTTGGTACATATCAGAAAATGACAAAACACACATAATGGTCTTTTTTATAAATTTATCATGAATTAATATGAAAAAAAAGTCAAATCTTTCTAAAAGAATATCACTGACATATTTTATGAAGAGATGAATTGCTCAAAAACCATTTTTTGTAATAGAGTAGATTTATAGAATTGAGCAAAATTTGTTTCTTATTTTCATTAATTATTAGTTTTGAATTGGAAATTTTTTATACACATTTTTTAGGTTATTGCCTTCAGAAAAGTAGTGACTTGCCTGAGTCTTTAATTTTGGCCGGCCAAACATACATTATGGGTGTGACGCTGGGATTGAGCGGAATCATAATGAAACCCATTTTTGGTAATGATTATTTCTTTCTCTTTATGTTTCTTGATGTGAAAATAATTATTATTTAAGAATCCTTTAACTGCTCATGAGCATGATTTCGTTGTTGCCTTATTTTAATTCATCTCTCTTCATCAAAAGTTTATTTGAATATTATAAAGTGAGTTACAAAAATCTTAATATAAATTTAATTCTTTACATTTAGACAATCAGAGAAAAATGGTGCCCACATAAATATTAATTTTTTATTTACCACATGCTACGGACAAAAAAATTGTTTTCTCAAATGCCTAAAAAAAGGCATACTGCCCGTGATTTTACAACATTTTTAAAATTCCAAGCTAGATTTGCTCAATATAAAATTGACTAACTTTAAAATAATGTGTTTATATTTCAATATTTTGTTTGACTGAATACAATTGTCTAATATTTTCATAAAAAGAGAAACTTTTTAAACCATTTGATGAATCTAGATAAACTTAGTCTGATGCGATTAATTAATCTATAATCAATACTAGATCATTTTTTTGATATTTATCCCTATTACTTATCGAGTTTAAGCAGTAGAAATTAATTAAAATTCACCAATATTCCTTGATATTTTTCATTTAACTGTAAGGTTTCTTAGAGAAGGCAGCAGCTTCTATCAATGTTAGGTAAAGGCATATACTGAATAATATCAGTTTAGCATAGCTATAAATACTCATAGTTGAAATTGCAACAATGATACAGCTGTAAAATTGTACTGTAGAAAACACAGACAAACTACTGAAACAAATTGTTAATAAGAAAATAAAGTAAATAAATTGTAATATATTCATAATGGTCTAATGATTGCCAGCATTCAGTAACGGATAGAGCACCGAAAAACGTAGAAAAGTAATAAATTTTTCATTATTACACACTAAATTAAAAGAAAAAAACATTAAAAATACTGTAGATGAGATAGATTTCATACTTATCAACAGCTATCGTGCGATACCTATCATAATATTTTATTTAATGTTTGATGTCTTATAATGTTATGCTGCCTGTGTTTTGTGTAGTGACTCCAATATAATTATTATTACTTACTGTTTATTTTAATTAATTTTCCCTCGACAATTCTTGCTCCTTGGATAGACGAGGAGTGTCTTATTCCGGAAGGTAAGTTTATCAGTCTTTATTGCATGATCTCCGCAACGATATCATATATAGTATGACAACTGTTACTAATCAGCTCAACGATAATAAAAATAAGTTTTAATATACATTGAAAACATGTTGATTTATTCGAATATGTAATCTATGACATTTAATTATTTAAGTGTGTGTTTTTTAGCTCACTGTCTTAGCCACTGTGGAGATGGATTGGCACATTAGTGTGAATTAAGTCTATTCAGTAAATATATAATATTAAACAGCTATTTGATCTTAGAAACTCTCGTTTTCAACCAAGTCAAAATGCTTTATCACTTAATCATGGTAGGAGGATGAAAGTTTGTTCGTGACAGAAATATGTTTGTATTTAGAAAATAGAAAAGAAACTTTTATTTTCGATATTTGCTTGAACTTTGATTTTTCTATGAGCATATAAAACCAAAAAAAGTATTTACTAATCATGATTTAACAACTTTCACAGTGCAGCACTATTTTTACACTTAAGGTAGAATATAAGACAAGTCATTAAACATTAGAAGTCTTTTGCTGTTATAATAATAAAAATCTATTAATTAGTATCAGTTGTCAAATTATTGTGGCCACCTGACTTTTTTTTATTCATTATGGCGAATCACTTTTTTCATTCAAGCACAAGTAGGGGTATGCATTAAATATGTATAAACTGTGTAGTTTTCTAATATCAGCAGCACATGTGGATTCAAATGAAAGGTTTTGAAAACAGGTAGATATTTTACGACATAGATAATTTTTTTAACCAACTACTTTCATGAATTGCAATCGCAACCGTCATCTAAAGACTTCATTAAAATATCCACTTGATATTTACATTCAGTCCAAAAAAATATAAGATCGGCTTGACATAAAATTATAACGTTAGATACTACACTTTCACAAGATATAAAGTGAAATAAAATATACATCAGCCTCAGATCGCTGTTTTTTTCTATAATAATATTTTTATGTATCTAAAGACAATTGACTAATATTTGCCACACTGAAAAGGTCTTAATATTTTCTGTATTTTATAATTATTGAAATAATATAAATATATCAAAAATATACTATCTACCTGTAACATATTATAATAGAGACAATATATTGTAATATTATCAATCTTAGAATGTACAATCTATAATTATATGCATCCCTGTATAAAATGCATCTTATAAACCTATAATAAATGGTAAAGTTACATAAATAACATCTGTTTTGATAAATTAGTAACGCTTTCCAAATATTAAAAAGAAGTTACGGGAGGCATATTGATTGAATACTAATTGTTGATCACGTCAATATTAATGAAATTATTAAATTTTATTATACTCAAATAGGTAAATTAAAAAAATATATTTTGATGCAATAATTTCTTAATCTTAATCTTATCTTATAATTATTTCAATTGTAGAGTGACAAATATAAACACTTCAAGCAATGATTTCAAAAAAAATAGATTTTACAAATGCACTAGTTTATATGTTAAAAACCATATTTTTTGTTATTTAATCCATTTATAATAAGTATGATAAATATATTTTGAAGGAGGCCGAAATGAATGTGTTGAAGGAGTAGTCCGCGGATGTGGAGGGGCGGTAGTGGCGGCAGGTGCAAAAGCTGGGGGAGCGGGAGCAACATCTCTGGCATTAGATGCTCTTCGCCGGGCTGCTGAAAGAGGCCGTCCGGTTATCCTGAGAGCAAGGCTTCCAAGATACTGCCATCCCTATGAGGTGAATAATAATTATTATTATAACAATACTGAGGCTTTTTTAGTAGTTGTTAGCGTGATGTATTTGTCATCTATGAATGACAAATTTGAATCCAGCAGTCATAGAAAGTGAGGGCTCTGGACACAATAATGGAAGATTTCATAATCTTAAAATGCAACTCTATAAAAAAATTCATTTCTTTTTTACAGTAAGAACTGAAAAAAGTAATGTTGAATGTTCTTATTAGTATTATCTTACCATTTTAATATAATTTACATTGTTACGTGAAATCTTTTTTGAAATGTATCCATTTTAATTATATGAATTGCTGCATTTGTTTCCCACTATGCATAACTCATCCAAAGACTGTATGGATCGCATATTAAAATCGGTGAAATAAAGCACACTGATTAGTATACTTAATAATTGCTGGCTTTGGTTTCAAACTTGATTTGAATTCTTGAAAGTGAAAATGTTATAGCCTTACTTCTTTTAATTTTATCTTACGTGCATAAATAAAATTGCCAGCTCTACACGATAGCATATTTAACTCAATTTCGACAAAGTTTGGAGAGTGATAAAATGAGTATTTCAATCCTATACAATTCACATCAAATTCTATATTTCTTTTCAGTTTATGTTCAATGAAAGCTTGTGTAAAAATGATAAACATCATTTAAATTGTGATTTCAGGGTGTCAAGCCATACTCCGCTTATCAAGCACTAGGCTTAAGGCTGTTAGCATCTCTCGGCCGCGGTCATTATGTAGATACTGATTTATATCTGGCCCACGCAGCATTAACGCCAAGTGCTAAAATAATATTACTTCTTACCATGCAGTAAGTTATCAATCATGTATTTATTTCTATCTGACAAGATATATGTATACGAAAATATTGTTTGAAAAAAAGAATCTCAATTCTGTTTACTAACTAAACACATATCTTTTTTTTTGTGCAAAATATTTTTCTTTTGTTAGTCATTTTATAAGAGTTATGCAACATAGGTTAAAAGCTGTGCAGTGGTTAATGAGTAAGAATACTTCTTGTCGTCAAAAACACGTACAAAAACATGTTATGACTGTATTGAATAAACTCAGTATGTTAAACTCTATCAGCATTTAAAATCTAAATTTTCAAAAACTCAATTATATTAAAATATTTTTCTTATTTCAGACATGTCTTCCTAGTGAGAACTGGTAATTCGGGAAGTCCGTGGCAAGTGGAATGGGCTCTTCGAATGGATGATGTTATAGGGGTGCCCACTATAAAGGAGAATAAACTTATTTTTACTGTAAAGCAGGTAGTTTATTCAATCAATTACGTCAACTTTCCCATTTTATTATATATTTTTTGATTTTTACAGATATTTTTTGTAATCTGATATTTCTGTTCAATTTCAGGATGACAATGTGAACTACTTTTCAAGTGATGAGCGCATAGTCGAGTGTGAAGATATGGAAGTTTTAAAATGGTTGCAAGCAAAAGTGGAGTCAGCCCTCATTCTTAATATGGAAGACAAACAATGTCCATCACAGGTGTAATAGAATTACGTTGTTCAGATGGGAGAATTATTTTTGTGATTTGCTTTTTATCAGTATTCCATTCACAGCCAAATAATATCAAATTATTATTTAAATATTCACAGCAGTATTTATATTGTTTTTTTAATGTTGGTTTAGTTTTAATTATAAGGTCGACCGTCACTGTTCACTTCATTTTGAATGCTTTTTGACAAACGATTCAAATTTTCTTTTCAAGACTATTGAATGAAAAAAATTGATTATGGTGAAATCGTCAGTCAAATGGAAATCTTAGCACACAGAATCAGTTTCCTGGAAGAGAAGATATGAAAGTAGTATCTCCTGATAAACTCCGTAACATGCTTGAAGGGTTAGGATACGAATATAGTGAAACACACAGTGATAGCCGGATTTTCAAAAAAGAGAAAAATTATTACTGTAGATTGATACAACCGTTTAGTTATAGTGAGATTGTTAAGTGCAGATTTATTATATTAATCATCAGATAGTTTGTATAGGAATGCACTGAGTATTGCTGATTTTTAGCTGTCACAGTTCATTTTGTTATTCAAATACTAACTCATTACACATTACACTAGCTTTAATTAGCATTGTTTTCAATCAATATTGTCTCTGTAGAATATATACTGCTGCTGGTTTTTATATAGATTCTATTATATCTAACTATAACATCCATAAAAGAAGGAATATACTCATACAACTTCAATTATAACAGAATTCAGAAAATGTCTGAAACAATATTTTTTATAATAAAAACATTTTTCACAGCAGCATTTATAGCAATAATTTGAGTGTTCCTATAATACTGATCGTTTAGTTCAGTAGTTGTTCGTGTCTATAATAAATTGTTGATTTTCAAGTTTCATTACTCCTCAAAATTGTAATTATTATAATATCCTGCTACTGAAGTGTATGATTTGTATTATGAAAGTTTTCAACCTGATACTGATACACCTTCTACTTGTACAAGTTGATAACAAATAATAATCAATATGCAACATTGGGAATTGCTCATTAAGGAACTTCGATTGCCTGTTGCATGCATTACAAGACAATTTTAATATAACAAGTTCATAATTAGATAAACCTTCAGAAACAATAACAATATATTCATTTCTACGTTAAATTATAAACATTGTCATTATATATTAAGATGAATGGGAAAAAAATGTTCAATTTTTTATTTAATTTGTCTTCATAAAAATCATTGAAATCGATTATACTATTATTTATTTCATTGTTGCTTTAATTTCATATTACTAAAATGGAGTTGCGAATTCAGAACTAAAATTTATAGTGCAATCAATTTCAATATAATATCAATTCGTGGTCATTTTGACAATAAAACATGCTGATTAATGATGAATTGTCAGGTAAAATCTTCAAATACTTGCAATACCACTATTGATACTTTGCACAATTGTTTGGTAGGTGAATTTAGTATTTGAAACAAACCGAGTACATTTCCAATGAATTGATTCCCTGCTCTACTTCTCTCAATTTGATAAATGATCTATAAGTATATTTATTAAAATTAAAAAATATAATAATTTCCTGCACAAAACAAATGAACAAAATTACTGAAATTTATTTAGAACCGCGCTAAAACCCTTTGTAAGGTGTGCCATTGAACACTGGAGATTTATTATTTGGATTGTTTCGAAGCGCCATCTATTATCTAGTCAATTTGTCCTATTCATGTAGTAGACTTCAATATAGTTTTAGTTAGAGATAGTGCATTATAAACGCATAATTAATCTAAATGGTTATTGAATACTATGACAAATTATTTTATGGTTAGCTTAATATTTAAAAAGGTGTTTTGTCACTTTGAATTTAGTATTAGCGTATTGTTACAAGTTATTATAATTTTAGGAATGGAATAATTCTTAGAAAAATTTATTTACAGAGGACATCATTGTAATAATGTTGTAGTTTTCTATTAGCTGCTAGTTATACAGAATGCTACGAAGAGCTGAATACCTCAATAATTTTCAATTTTAACATTGATTTTTCAACCATATTAAGTAATCTGTATAAATATGGCTAAATATTAGATTCAAAATTAGCTCCAAAGGTCTCTAGAATCCAATTTAAACATCGATATATATCCAAGTGTCCTTATCCACTCTACATGCTATGAAAATTGCATGCTTACAATTATTTTCCAAAATAGTGGTATTCAATATTATAAGATATTTCTTTCATTTTTAATCACAAAAATTGGTTGAGATATATCTATTTTATCATTATTTTCATTTAGC
This sequence comes from Rhyacophila evoluta, assembly GCA_022683975.1. NCBI lineage: Eukaryota > Metazoa > Arthropoda > Insecta > Trichoptera > Rhyacophilidae > Rhyacophila > Rhyacophila evoluta. The sequence goes on from JAGVSQ010009881.1 coordinate 7,353, forward strand.
AAGTATATCACGCCGATATAGATAAATGAATGATCAAGAAAATATCATACACATTTTATTTTCCTATAACAATATATTATATTATACAACTTTAAAAAAATGCATGTTCTATAATGCAAGTTACAATGGTGTTTGATAATATTAATATTCAATGGACAAACGTTGTGTTGTCTAACATCGCTGTGAATTGAGAAATCAGTTTTTAGAATCTGCCAGGAAAAAGAACTCAGATATATATAACTTTTATAATTATATAATAGAACTCATCTACTGATTGATATTACTGCTGATATTTAGTCATATGTTTAGGGATGGAATTATAGATTAAATTGTGGGAAATTAAATTTTCATGCTGCCTCATTTGGGATGTCTTATAATTTTCAGTTTTTATTTGGTGACTACAACATTAATACAATAATATCGTGTTTGAATAATTTTACATTTGCAAGCATTTGCCGACAATAAAAATAAAATTTTCAGAATCATAATAATAAAACTTTTCATATCAAGAAAATCTATAATAACATAGATATTAATTTGATTTTTTTATGTACCTTTCTTTCCATAAGCTTTATTAATATATATTCATTATGAATATGTAAAAACATATTTATTGCTGTGCTACAATGTTTTGTGCTTATTAATCTTTGTTGATGTTGGTCTAAATATAATATATATGACTATATTTGTGTTAAATATAATGACATATATATTTATATAAAATTATTATTACCCATCTATATTATATAACTATTATTCAAAGTAGCAATGTGCAACGACCTATTATGAAAGAAAATTTTCACGAGATTAATACATTTCAAACAAATTCAAAAACCAGCATTATTGAATATTCGGAGATTGTAATTATTTTGTCAGTGTTTTAAACAAATAAGCATGTATACCAATTTTAAGACACTGTTCAAATTGAATTATTTGTCATCCGAAGTTGTTTGTTGTTTGACTTCTATTTGAAAAGTTGAAGGATGAATGGAGAAATCTATATTGACACTCATTGCATGGATCTAAATCAAAGATATTCTATTATTTTTGAAAACCATATTGAAATTATTTTCAAATCATTTAAGCTTTTATATTTACAGAATCTAATAATTCGTTTTAGTATTTTTAAAATTTAAGTATTCCTATAACACATGAATTTCCAGTAGAGAATTATCTTATTCATAAATGATTCAATTAATATCATTATTTTTTATTAATTATCAGTTGCCATCACTGTGCCATTGTCGAGGATAATAACTAAGATTGCATGTGATGCAATAGATAACAATCAAAACATAATCAGATAATGGCTGAAATAAAAAGAATATTATATAGGACATAATGCTTCGGATGACACTGATAATTTATTTTAAACACTGATCGAGTAAATTATAATAATTTCGTGACTATTTTGAGTATCAGTGATTTTAGTGTAATATCCGTTCTACTATAATTCGTTGCTTGCTGTAAAACCTGCATTGGTCCATATATTATAATAACTAATCTACAACAACTAATATTGTTTAAATGTTTGTGAATTTGTCGTCAAAAATATAGAGGTCTATTGAATAAAATAATCTATTCATATTTATGTTGTGATAATAGCTTGATGTTAGTTTACGCCAAATATAAAAAAAAAGATGTATTTATAAATGTTACATATTTATTTTATGATAAATGATATGAATAAGGAAGAGACAGTATGATCTCATGTGAAGGTAAAATGTATTAAAGATAGGTTAAAATAATAAGAGATATAATTCTTCTATCTACAGGGAGTATGAAATTGCAAATTATTTTTTTGGCATTCCTTGTGTGGGTGTATAAAATACACCGATAGGCCTACTTAATAAAACAATATGTATAATATCAAATATGATTTTATTAAATATTCTCAGTATGAGTTGCCATTAATATAATATGTAAATGTACACTTTATGCCTGACGCGTATTGGATTGAAAGGTAAAATAATTGAAATGATAAATAAAAATTTATTTCGAATAATACGTATATTGTTTTATTACATAGCAATAGTATTGATCATTAATTTTCTCAGTCATCGAGTCTAGACGTCTAAAGTTTCACCATTTTATTAGTACAAGTTATAGGTTTATCATTAGCCTAAATTTTCACGTCATTATTTCTTTGAAATATGTATCATAAAATAGTCCCTTTTCCAAACAACTAATTTTTCTAATATTCCTTTGCATATTCACTCAAGAAATAAATTTATGGTGCAAAGTTGTACATTTTAACACAAGTGAGTGAATATTTATTATCATTAACTATCAGAGCTAGAAGTAGAATCATAATCACACAATATCAAAGAGCGATTCACATTTCCATTCATTTGTAATTTATTTTCCATATTATCTGTCTTCTGTTCAACATTTTCTTCAGTTTTGTATTTCCTTGCATGTGATAAATCTTCATTTAAGTGATTCCCCTTTCTCTTGTTACAAATGATATTATCTTTGTTATCATTTTGGTTAGCAGATTGACAATCTTTATTAGATTCTTCAATAACGGATAATGGTATTTCTTTCACTTCTTCTATTTGTTGATTACATGTTTTACTTGAAGATGTTTCTGATGAATTAATATTGGGTAAATTATTTTTTATTGAAATTCCTAATAAATTTCTATTTAAAGGCTTGCTTTGACTTAAAAGTTTTTCTTTTTTTAAGCCCCCAAATGATGTAACTAACCCAATTGAACTAGGTAATGCTAGAGAGTTAATGATATTACTACGGGTGGAAGCTTGCTTTTCTGTTATATTGACAGCCGGTTTTAAGGATAGAAGAGCCGCTAAATGATTGTCTTCTTCGGATTCAGGAAGAAGGGGAATCTCCAATGATGATTTTTTAAGCAATGATTGGTCTCGATTCTTGGACAGTTGAAGTTCTTTACGTTTTGACTGAAAGAAAAACAAAATTTTAATAATTATTGAAGACATCAATATGACAATCACATACAAATGGATGATTGAAAGATATGAGAATAATGGTTTTAAAACATTCTAATTAGATAGATTTTTTGAGAACTGTCTCGATGAAAGCATCATAATGATAATATGGTCACTTTTCACAATGTTGGTAAGAAATGCTGTTAAAAGTTAAGAGACCAACTCTAAGCTGTTAAAGTCATGGTGACGAAGACGGTACCTAACTGAAATTGAGTAGATATTATTCTTACGCATACATCCTACAAAAGCGAAATTCTCTATATTGAAGTGCCATCATTTTCAGATAATTCTAGCCTAAGAAACTAATAATTATAAACAAAAAAAATTCGAATTGTACCCTAAATTTTTGTCTCAGAAGACAATTTGCCTCATAATTATCTTTCCAAACATTTTCATTTCTATTGAACAGTCTTCCGATGCGAGGTTTAGCATCTGAAGCAGCTTGCTGATCTCCTGATTTATGTTCCAGCTTAAACATGGGGTCGTCAAATAATCGCTTTTGGATTTCCTTAGTATCTGCTACAATCTGTCCATTTTGGGTTGGATCCCATCTGTTTTCCTGCCTCCTTGCTCCTGATACGATGACATAGTCCAAGTTCTGAAAGCATTAACATTATAATACATATGAACAAGCTAGTAAAAAGGCCCTCATTGAATATCAACTAAGTCCAATAGCAAAAAAAAAATTATTACTTGACTACGGTTTTAAATACTTATAGTTCAATTAATTAATTTTCACTCGTACATTATAAATACAGCTTTAAGATTTTTGTTTAGCAAGATAAAAAGAAATGCAGTTGTCAGTTCAGTATATTATGCTTATTTTTGCATCCAAATCCAAATGAATTTTAATACAGCTACAGGTTATGAACCCACAACTTAGAATTTAATATGACTGACTCATGGACTCATGTTATCCAGTAAAATATGGGCATGTACTCAAAATCAGTGCTGCCTATTTAATACATATATTGATAAAGCAGCTTAGTAAATAGTTTCGTGAGCAAATAATATTCGTAGTAGAGACAGACATTATAACACATAGTTTTCATAAAAGAGTTTAAGAAACAACTATTTTCTAACATCAAATTCAAAATAAAGATGTTACATTGGAATTGATCACATCCAGCGAGTGATTGGCTTGGTTCTTATTTAATATCCTAATGGGAATGGTATATTCAAGTAGAATGAGAAGATTTCAGAAGAACCCTGAGGGAAAGTAAAGCGGTTAAAAAGTTTTGTAAAATGTAAAGCTGAGTTCACGTCTTGCTTACCCCTGGGTCAGTCTTGATTTCGTAATGATTATCACAGAGGTGACATTTCATCCGAAACTGGTACACTGGTGTAGTATAGTACATTCCAATTTTTGTCTTCTCGGCGTTATACCGGACGCCCATTCCAATGTGGTTATTGCATCCATCGCACCATATATTGTAGGGCATCTCAAAACGTATTATCAATATACCTAGGTGCAGTTTGCGGGCCCTTTCACGTAAGGCATGGGTGCCCAGGAACTTGTTGAGCCCCCCTGCTCTGGGATCATAGTCAGGGGGATAGTAGTGGTTTTGACCTTTTCTCTCGCCCATGGTGAAAAGCTTGGTTATCTAGGAGTATACGCTTTTCAGACTGATGGATATACGCAAATAAGGAGGTAATGGAAGAGAACTATAATATCAAAAATACGTAGTCAACCAGATATCACTGTCAAGACTTATTTTGACGTTTGATTGGTGTTACCATATTTGAAGTTAAGATAAATTTTCACTTCACTACATAATTATTTTGTATTCTACAACTACATAACTATATTTTGGTTAACAATGATTTTTGAAAATATCCGAAACTGAATAATTTTTCTGTGAATAAAATGGCTTTTGTGTAAATGGAAGAGCTAAAAAATACTTTTAAGATGATCGTCACAATCATTTTTGGTACGGTATTTTTTTTAAAGTGTGCCAGCATCTTTTATCAACTTTATGCGCACCAGTCTTGACCATACTATTCAGCTCGTGTAGTTCAAATTGTTACTCCACATTTGAATAATTCTAGATTCAAAGTAAATTATTTCAATTAGACTTTTTTTTAGCTGCCTTGCAATACAATCATAATATTGCAATAAATTAAAATCAGAATCATATGCAACACTGTTGTTAATCTGTCAAAAGTTTTGACAGCTTCATGGCTTTCGAAAAAATATATTCTGCATTTAATATTACTGTTATGTTTCCATTCTTATGAAAAAAATCATCATTATTATATGAAAACAGTAACTGAGTGATCGGTGAAGTGTTTGCAATAGACATTTAGGCGAATTGTGTTAAAGATTTTTTCTCATATGTTACTGTTATAAGGCACTCGGTACCGAGGAGTTAAAATGGTTTTAAGAACTGAATTTGACGGTGGGACCGTAGCCATGACCCGTGCTCGGGAAAGAGGAGATATTAATCGACAATATCAACAGCGCCTTCAAGTGACCAGCTCATTTATTGATAGACTAGGTTTGGAGAAGGAGCTGACAGGACATTTCGGATGTGTCAATTGTTTAGAATGGAACACAGATGGATCGTAAGATTGTTTCTTTTTTTAAATTTGGAATTTTAATCAGCTGTAAATGTTGCTAACTACTATTACTTGATAATGTCAATCTTTATATTATTCATTAGGATCTATTATATAGACATGTATGTAATATTCAATATTGTCTCAGTCAGTGGATAAAGATAACAATTTACTGTGCTGACTATACAATGGCTGTTCAAATAAATATTGTGGCCTTTTCTATTTTCAGAATTTTGGCTTCGGCATCTGATGATCTTCATGTTATTCTATGGGATCCTTACCGGTATAAAGCCAGGCACACCATATCGACTGGCCATAATGGAAATATTTTTTCAGTAAAGGTAATAAACTGTCTTTTTTCATATTATTGTAGTCACATATGGAAGTTTACCAGTTTTAAATAATTTAGAATTTAAAATCAATTTC
>JAGVSQ010009882.1:2587-13303 GCA_022683975.1 Rhyacophila evoluta
CCCATAGTTTTAATTTATATTTAACTACGCGCATCTAATTCCATAAATAAATAAATTATTTATTAAAATTCAAAAATGCAATTCTGCACGTCCAACAGATTAAACAAGTAGTCCACAAAATGATACAATGATTATGATAAAATATTAGTTTACTTAAAATATTTATGATACTGGGTTTGACCATATCCATTGAATTTTAAGTTGTGTTTTGTTTTGGATGCATTTTTTTGCATTAACTCTAATTCATAATACAATACAAAATATCTTCAATGAGTTTTTGAAGTATGCCTAGTATAATTTTCAATGATTTTTATATTTTTTACAATATACAACAGTCTATAACCATATTTAACAATATTTGAATAATTAAAATAGTTAAAATCATCTAAATTCAAAAATTAAGCTTGTGAAAAATGAGGTTCTAATATTTTAGTATAAGCTAGTCATTTAAAGTATTTTCCTCTAGTATTTTCATAGAGAATTGAGAAAGTTTCACGAGCAATTAAAAAAAAACATATTGAAATTTGATCGTCCGAATCGATGTTCAGACTTTCTTGTTGTTATTATAGATACATTAATAATAAAGAAAATTGTAATATTAATAATTAAACAATCATAAAATAAAAATGTTGAAATATCGAAATAAGACAGTATAGTTATTTATATATATGGTATTATAAAAAAATCAAAGAGCTTTTAGTTTTATGAGGTTGTTCTAATAAACCGATAATAAAAATTTCGAGTTTATTTGAACTTAAAAAATGTTGTATATTTTTATTAATTGATAAATGTCAATCTCGTGTCGTCTAAAGTTATAATTTATGCAAATTTTCAGAAATAAAACATTAAAACTGTAAACGAGATAATCTCCATTTTAAGATTTGTGGGTCAGTTCCCGTTCGTAAGATTATTTTTCTGATTCATAATTCTTACTTTTGAATAACGTTAAATTTACGAACCGAATAATAAGCCAAGCTAGATTAACATATAACACTTTTGTATTCCTATAAAGACAATGCAATTCGTATGTTTTCTCTTTGAATTGATCCACTTTTACGCTATAAACGTATAAAATTATTTATTACGTTGTCAATTTTAAGTGACAGCAAATAAAATTATCGACGCGTTTGACAACGAACTATTTGAAAGTTTTTTCAGTCTACTTGCTATGTTAATTATTTTAATAATGAGAAAAAATATTCAAGAAATAATCAGAAAGTACTGTGACTTACTTAAAATATGTAGCTTGTCATATTCAGCATATTTTAAATTATTTTCAGAACGGTTGTACAGTATGTGGATCTTTAACGTAAAAAGTTGTCAAACATTTTTTCGCAACAGTTATCAGTGAATTGTTAAATCTATTGGGCGTCCAGTTATTTTATGCAGCTACTGGATTTGAACTAACAATCTCCGATGCTAAAGAGTATGCGATAACTAACTCAGCTGTCAAATTGACAATAATATAAAATAACGAAATACGGTTTTTATTAAGTAGACAGACATACAATTTTAGTTTGTTGAAATTTATATGCTTAGTATTACTGAAAAGTATACTCACATATAAATTTAAGACACTTATTTATGGTATAAATAAATATAATAAATACACGTGATATAAGTTCGCCTACAGTGCTAATATTTTGGGAGTCACGGATTGAAACTATAAATCTATAAAAAATATCTGGTTTTTATAGTGCAACCAATGCGGAAGTCAGTAATAGGTTGTTGGTGACAAATATGAAAGCTTTATATTGTATAGTTTAATTATTATGTTGGAGACAAATAACTTACTAAGTGATGTACGGTAAATTACATTAAGGTCTGTATTAAAAAAACGTGTACAATTACGCAAAAGGTGTTATATTTACTTTTATAAATGTTTTTTGAAAAAGAAATCGTTTTGAACATTGATTATTTGACTGAGAAGGTTTTATATTTCGTTTCATTTTATACAGCAACAATAAATCACTAAGAACCTTTCGTCAACGATTTCTCACGAAACAGTTTGTAATCTTGCGATAGAACGCGATCATTTTCGCTTAATCGATCCTCATTTTTCAACAACTCTGATCGACTTTTGATTACCTGTAAAAAACCAGAAACACGATAAAGTAAAAAAGCTTCCATTTCCAAAACCCGATGATTGGGTTTTCACTGCAAGTATCATTAATAAATTCAGGTTTATCGTTGGCCAAAAGAAAAGCTTGCTGTTACTGGAAATGCACTTTCCATTCGATACGTCATGTTTTAATTGATCGCTATCAGAGAAACATAGTACACTTAACCATATATTTAATTGTATCTCAGAACTGTATAACTTAATTGTCGGTATAATAATGAAAGCTGCATCGTTAACAATACATTATTCCAGTGCGTAAAGTTTCTAAAAGGGATTTTATAATTAGTTTTGTCCACTTTCAAATTTAACACTTTGATTTTGACTAATACACGGTACTTAGATTTGATTTTTGACTCAAGCCACTTGATCAATTCATAAGTTAACAAAATAAATAAAAATACGTTTTTAACGTTACAAACACACTCCACGTGGAGCACGTGTAGATATCAATAAAATGTGAATATTTGTTATCCCAACTGACTTTTTATAGAAATTGGTTTCACCTAACTCAAGTGGAAGATATCAATAACCAAAGCAATTTCAAGCCTAAAAGAATATTATCGAAGCAAGGTAATGAAAATATTATCCAAGATAATCTATAAAATTCTATGCATTAAACGCTTGGTGATACATTAAAAAGCCTACTTTAGAATGTCATAGTTTACAATATTGGCCTTTTAAGTGTTGAGTGTTGACAAAAAATCAACATAAAAAAAGCTGTATCCTTGAATAGTAACAACAGCATTCAAGTAGACAGTATACACCCGGTTTATATATGTCTACTTCCTGTTAACTTAAGGCAGTTCTGAAACTGAAATAATTTTATAAGTTTACCTTGAAATTTATATCACTATGTCGTGTCATATACAACTCGGTATAGTAACATATCTATATGCTAACAAGCATTATAAATATTAAAGGAAATATACACAGATTATAACTGTATTATTATCAATACTTAAGTAAAATGTATTAACATTAATTGCATGTGGCATGAGCTTTCTGATATAAAATTAAAAAAAAACATATTGTCTAATTAGCAAGGTTATTACGCAAACTACCTCGTCCAAATATAAATAATTTAAAAATGATTTAGGCATAGAACATGTTAGACAAGAAATTTTAAAGTAATCTACAATAACTATGAATAATATTATAATAAATTTAAGATTGGATACAGTAGTTGAAGGATAAAACACTGTCTTTGAAGAGAACTTACGGTATAGAGCAAGTTTAGAAACTGATTTGACTATTGATAATGTATACAATTCTATTTTGATAAATTTAACGTGGGTGATACGTTTAATGTACCTATATTAACATAATATGAGTTTGATACTTTTGCTAGGATCATTTGTTGACAAAGTTTAATGTCCTGAGTAAATCGTCGGCAATATTACACTCACTATGCAAAGTATAATTTTTTTGCCATCTTTCATCTCTCGTAAGACACATGTTTATAAAATGTGTAAAAATTATGCGTTAATGCAAAAATGTGCCGATGATACAAGATATTGCAAAAATAAAACTATACTTTACAAGGTAACGTAAACAAAAATATGGAGACACGTGTTTTTGTAATACTAGCGACGGTATTATAGACGAATTCTATTTATAAAATATATTGGAATTCTGATTGGTTGTTAGATACGTATTTTTTTGTTACAATGTTGAATTATACGTTCATAAAAATAAAACATAAAATTGAAAAACAGTTTTTGTTTGCCCCAAAAATATAGGACATGTATATACGCAATGTGAACACTTATCATGATGGATTAAGTTCACGCTGATCAACTAATTATTTGGTTCAGTAAGCATCTGGTTCTGCATCTTGTTTTTTTTTAATCATTATGCACCATCGTTAAGTACCAGTTAATTGTTAAAACTATTATTTAATAGTGATATTAATTTTGATAAATTATTACAATAAGGCCCATATTATGTTTTCATCTGTAAAATATATATTCCCATTAAAAGATTTATTACTTGACACAAAGATACAAAGTGATTGTTACTAGTATTCTTCGTTATTGTAACGAACAGCCAAATCAAAGGTTAAAATATTTATTTTCAGTTTGTTGTTAGCGATATCTTTGAAATATTTGGATACGCCTAAAGTTTAATCAAACAATAAGATTACGGTTATGGGATCCGTGCCCCCAAGTTGCAAAGCCACGGTGAATGAATCAGATTACCTATATCACGTTTTTATTTGTTTATTTTTATTACACATGAATTGTTTTCATCAGAATATTATGTAAGTATTAATTTCAACAGCGAGCTGTCAAATTGAAACTAGAATTACTTGCTGTTTACAAATTTTGAGCAGTATAAAAAACTAAAATCAGTTCGAAGTCAATACGATTATATGGCTAATACCAACTCAGTATATTATTCTTGCAGCTGTATATTCAAAAGCTATAAAATAGCCGGTGTTGCTTTTGTTGTAGTGATTGCAAAATTAACGAGTCGAGTTGTGTCACTGGCAACATTTCTGGTTTGATTTGCTTAATAAGTTGTTACAACACAAAGTCGTTTTAGAGTCGGCAACTTCCTAAGGTGCGCACGTTTTTTTGGCCAACACACGAAATATTACTTTTGGCATGTCGTTTTGTGAAAATGTTACATATTATTTTTATTTCATCTAGTATCTTCGTTAGTCAAGAAGTAAGCGTGCACGTTTCAGCGTTGGAAATTGCAGATTTGAATCTCAGAGCTGAAAGATTTTATTGAAATTAAAAAAAAATGCAAGACTGAATGTTTTTGCATAATAATATCAATTTTCATTAATAGAACTGTCAAAAGTAGTGTTAAAATGCAGAGATCTATATAATTTAAAGTCATTTTTATACTGTTGAGATCCATATGGTATATTTTTAGAGTATACACGGTAAAAATATATATGTTATAATAGGAGTTGTATTGTAAGTGTATTGGAAAATGTTTTTTTTTTAATTTTTCATATCGATACGAGATTTTTGAAAAATCCTTCTCAACTATATTATGTTTACCAAAAAATGCATGATGCTAAATTTCGTTAAGTCGATAATATAATATTTTTGTCTTATACAAATTGAAAAATAAACGTAAATTTTTTTTTTATTCTTATTTTTTTTATTTAAATTAATATAAGGAAATGGTACTTGTAATTTAAACGGTAACATTTAATAGGTGTCTTTTATTTGATAAGATTGGTGAGTGCCGTTCTGATAAGTGCTTAAGATAGCCGATCAGCAATGATATATGTAGAGACAATTTAGTTGCTAGCTTTTTGATGCAAGTCTTTTGAAAAACTGCCAAAAAAGCGCATAGGTGAATAAAAAATCGTATATTAATTAAACGTGTTTATATTATACAGACGAAAATTCGGATAAACATTTTAAATAGTGATTAACACGCATAAAGGCAATGCACGCTTCGTTTTAATTAAAAATTAAACATACTCGTATTCTGTTCTTTGACTTTAGGGAAATAATTTAATTTTTATGCAATGCTTATATTGTTTTTATAATAAAATCAAAGTTGATAAGATTTTACGATAAACCAGTTATTCAATAATCGGGTTGCCATGCCCGATATAAATATATCGGCTAGTGATATTGAATAAATTAAATTCCTCAGTCTGAATTCTAGAATGTGCCCATAACAACACTGTTATATCAGAATTTTATAAGTGACAACGAGTTAGTAATGCAATTCATAGCAAAGCGAAACATTATAAATTATATAAATGAAAATGCATTTATTTGATCTATATCTGGGAACAAATATTTTTCTACATCTTGTCTTATAAATGCCAAGTCTACTTTCCAAACTGTAATAATTTATAATACAAAAACCATTAGTATTCCAAGTATGAAGGTTATAATAATTATTACGCTGTAATTTAAAAAAAAATAAGGTCTAAAAAATATCTGAAATACCGTTCTCATTTTTTAATACAATAAAATAACATAATCGCATTTTATAAGCGTCTATAATGTGTGTTTTTTTAGCTGTAGTTTGTGAAGTAATCATATCGTACAGCTGAATAGCGTATTATATAATTATTCTAGCGAAATTAAACAAAAATATCAAATTAAATTATATGAAACCCCTCTTATTTAGGATCTATTAGTTGTGTTTTAAGAGCTTACAAGCAAATAATTGAGTTAAAAATGCCTTATAAATGAATAATAATATGTAAGTAAAGGTACTATGTAAATTTTGATGTAAATAAATGTTTGAAATAACATCGTGTCATTCGATTCCATAAACTTTCACATAATGTACATTTAGAAGGTTATTGCCAATAGTAGAATTGAATAGTTTAATTTAAAGACTGAAAGGAATGTTAAAGTATTATACAAACTTATAATTAAATGCCAAATATCAGTGAATATTTTTTAACCATGTCAGCTTCGAAAATGGTGCGTATGAATCCCAACGGTGTGCATATGATCATTAAAGAAGTGGAGTATATAGATATTCGTATGGTCGAGAAACATTTTTGACAGAATTTTTACTAGAATTACCCAATCCAATGGGCATCTAGTGTTTCATCTTTCAAATAAAAAAAAATGGGATTTTAACCTAAAATTTCCGGCTCTAAAACGCGCTAATCTCTCGGCTTTCAGAAAGACGTGTAAATATAGTGAATTTAATTTTTAATCAAACAGACTACCACGTATTTCTAAAAACGGTATATACAATGTAATTTGAAGATCTGTAATCTTTTTTAAGGAATATGTATTTCCCGTGGAATAAAGTTGTAAAACTCCAATGAACAGGTCATCTAGCTGTATTTTAACCTCTTTAGTACTTATGACGTATATATCCGCGAAGCGTAGTGCGTAACACAGTGCACATGACAAAGATATCCGCCGAAATGTTCTGCACGAATAACTTCTTGCATATGCCGAATATAGCCGCCGTTATTTCTGAACAGTTTTGAGTGCCTACTGTGAATGTATTACTACACAGCTTAGTTATACTCAAGTAACCGTCACTGTGTCGCTGAGTGGTCGCTCTATGGCGTGACCGTAAAGAGGTTAAATCACAAGGCAAACAATTACATAATGAATGACAGTCATAAACTTCGATGTTTCAATGTGCTAACAGGTTAGATAAATGGATCACAAAAATATCTGTATGATAATTGAAAAAATAAAAAAATATGGAAAATTTTTGTGAAAGATGCTATAACCGTTATAATGAGATTTAAAGGCACCATTATGGATTTCTAAATAAGGTTTAATATAACGTTAATTATATCGGTCGGAACTAAGTGAAAATTTTATAATACTGCAAGTATTTATTAATTTATATAATATTATGTGTTGAATAAACAAAATGGGTGCATTAACCTTGAGGTAAATAGTAAAATAATGTTAATTTACACACACGTCATGCTTTCACTAAGCTGCCCAAAACGGAGTCACATCCGTTATTGTTTTGTGAACAAAGATCCATCGGAATACCACTAACATAGCTCAAAATCATTAAATATTGAATTAATGTACTGCCACTTGAAATAATCAATCAAACAATTTAATTTTTAGATAATTTTAACAATTATTCCATACAGAGTTTGTTGGTATCTATATGGTATGTGAATTAACTCATATAATCAAGGTATTCGACCATTTGCTTAAACAGCTTAGTGGTAGATGATAAGCGAATAAAAATTACGTTGGAAAACATTCCTACATTTTTACAATAATTTTTTTTTTTACTATAAAATGACAGTATTTAATTTAAAAAATAAAATAAAACTTAAAGTACTTACTGACATTAATGAATTTCAAAAAATAAAATGAATTCAAACACATATTGATCAATCAATAGCCAGCCAATAATATTCGATCCTACTTAAACTTCCGTTATATTCTACTTAAGTAATATTTTTTTATAATTAAATGTACCAAATCTAACAATAGATTGTTTGTTTTGATATCTTATCACAATATATTTTTTCAAAATTCTACTTAGCTCATCACGCTAGTATATTCATAAAATATTTAACTGACGCGTAATCGTCTTTTTTCCTCAAATTTAATTTAAAAAAAGTATTTATTTATGTCAATATGAAAGGCTTTAAATATTATCAAATGTGTTTTCAATATTATACCAAATAGAAAAATTATGTTACGTATTGTAAAACCCAATTAATTTTTTGAGTATTTATTTAAAAATATGAAAACACGAAACGTGTTCAATCCTACATATTTTTTCCGTGTTGAATAATGAAAAGCTGTGAACAAGTATAAAAAAAGTTTTTTCTTGTTAAATTTATATCAATAGGAAAAGGCGTTTGACAGCTTGCCATTTTGGTGACATTTATCGATTTTTTGTCTTCTGTCCCACACCAGATGGCCAAAATTGATTTAATTTATTGCTGTAATAAATCATTGTCAATCGATATACTCTCCTCAGTGGTTTACAAATAATGTTTCTTAAGATTAGAGAGACTCGTTAGGTTTTAAATCTGTAACAATTTGCACTCGCCTAATGCATAAATAATTTGCTACCCAAAAACCATGGGACGATTTTTCTATCATCCGACAAGATAATAAATATGCTCACCAAATATCCGATTCTTAATAACTTAAAACAGAAATTTTATAATAGTATTATAATAAAAAAAAATGTATAATCGACCTGCTCGGACATATGTTTTAAACTTTTACGTCTTTAAATAAGTCATCCGGTATGTTATTAAAATCATAAGCTATAAAGTATTTTGCGCAATAGTAAAAATATTCACTATTGTCTTCTCGGTAGCGTAGTTGGTACCGTGCGTGCCTAGCTATCCGGGGAATGAGGGTCCGAACCCCCACTGCCGGATTTTTAAAATACGAAAAAGCAGGACTGGATGCCCATTGGGTTGAGTAGTTTTCTGACAAACAATTCTGTTGAGAAATAATCTGTCAAGACGTCTTCACATTGCGGAGATCCATACACTCCTCTTTCGGAGTGGATATCTTCACACCGTGTAGATCCATATACTCCACGTTGGGAGCGAACATGGGATAATAATAATAATACAAAATTAAGTTCGTTTCACTATTAAAGTACTAGAGATGAGTATTATATGAAAGTGAGTTTAAAAGGATGCTATTATGTATATAAATTATTGTAATAGGGTCTGTCTTACTTATTTCGTAGACACTCTCTCTTTCCTCCTGTTTTTTTTTAAATTCCCTCTTCATTCTTTCATATAATTTATAATATTGCCTATGTTTTTTTATGTGCTTCCTTTTAATACGTTTTCAATATTTTGTTATGTTTATGTATTGTACTTATAATTTGTAATATTACAGCATGTGTAATATAAATAAATAAATACATAGAGACTACTATCATATATATTTAATATGGATACTAGCTTCCTTCAAAAAATGGTTCTGTACGTATGTACGTGTCTTCAATACGTCTTCTGTTCTACCTTGAGTGTTACAGTGACTTCAAATATATTTTCTCTTTTTTTATTAGAAAGACTTCTTCGGTGACACAGCATATTCCATATTTGGAATAAAAAATATACCGTTACTTTAATTCAATACATGGATCAATAAAGGATCAATGCACAATATATATTATCATAATTATACTACTTCGTGATTGTAATTTTCTGCAATTAACTTAATTATTTGAATATAGCTCAGAAAACAGTTCTTAAGATATTTATTTAGAATACGTCAAGGAATTTAGTCAATTTGACAAGAATTTGATCTATACGAGGATGTAATAAGTTTTTGTACACGATTGTACGTAAAGGCTTATAAAAAAATATAGTTATTTTACATGAATTACTTTTATTAAAATATAAATCATTCAAAATGTTAATTTTTTTGATAATATGATGCAAATAACTGAAACGACTTTGCGGCAATAGTATACTGATTGATAGCCAACAATATTTCTGTTAAAAACCTGCATTTATTTAAGGTATTCTCACAGCTGATATTTAAAATTTGAAATTTTTAGTTACTGGTATTGATAATTAATTTGGTTAAATTATGAAAAAATACACGGTTGAACAACACGCAGAAATTGCATAAATTCACTATTATAACGTTGAAAAGTAAAAAAAGTTTACTAACTTCATTTGCTGTATGTTTTGTATATTAATCCCAGAAAGCTTTTATAATCTAGTTGACGACTCAATATTCAATGTGTCTCGTTACAAAATGGCCAAGTTAGTCGCCACATCCAAATATAGATTTGATTGTTCATATAAATTTATTTACGATGCTTCAAATGTCAGAATCACCTGTTTTCTAGCAAAGTGACTAGTGGAAGTAGCACGTTGTCATTTTCTCTTTGTTTTTTTAAGCACGCGCATGGAAATATAATTTTTATTTTGAACGGTTTTATAAAATGGTGTTATATTAAAGCTGTTATTATATTACAGGTATTTCAAAATAAATATTTATATTTTGTTATAAGATCAACTATTGACATTCAATATTGTCACGCTTTTGCCATTTAAATTACATTTTTTTCCAAGCAACTACAATATTAATTGAAAGAGTTGTAATTAAGAAATTTATTGATAACTAGCTGAACCCGACATGCGTTGCAATGCACTATAAAAGAGTATTGTGTAA
>JAGVSQ010009883.1:0-13302 GCA_022683975.1 Rhyacophila evoluta
CATATAATGTAGCCTGAAGATGCCGAAAGGCGAAACCCGGGTCACTAATAGTGATTTCACATATGGAAGTTTACCAGTCTTAAATAATTTAGAATTATACATATCATTTAATATGTTATGAAGTTTAAATAGTTTTCAGTTTAAGATCAATTGCCACGTATATAGCGAGGGAAATTTTTGATTTCTTCGCATTTGATACTATATCTTATAGTACGTATTATAGACGTCACTATAATATATTAGTTTTTAACTATTGTAAGAAACTGTATTTTTATCATATCAGTTAGATTTTAATTGATCTGATATCTATTCGCTTCCAGTGGCGGTGCGTCAATAACCAAACAGGGCAAACAAAAGCGAAAGAATAAGTTTTTTGTAATTATTTATAACATGGACTTAACCACTGTGTTGCTACGTCACAACAATTTGATCACCTGCATGACACGGCAATATAGCTAATATTTAATTTATAATTATTTAATAAGGTATTTGGCAAAAAACTATTCGATTTTTGGGTGTCTTTATTATATATTTTTTAAATATTTTGCTGTTACAAGCAATTATAATACAATGTTTTTTTCCACAATGATTAAATACATTACAAGTGAAAATAGGGACTTTATTTAAGTATATACTAAGTCGTTTCCCCGATAGCGTAGTTGGTAGGGTGCGCGCTTAGCAATCTGGGGAATGCGAGTTCAATTCCCCATCTGTCAGATTTTAGAAATTAACAAATACAAGATTGGATGCCCATTAGGTTGACAAATTGTCTAACAAACAATTCTCGTGAAAGACGTCTTCACATTGTGGAGATCCATATACTCCACTTTCAGAGTGGATCCCCATTTGTCGGATATTCAAAAATCCAAAAATGCAGTAAATATATAGATAGTATTTAGTGGCCTTCCGGGATGCAGAGAATCGGTTGTCGTGAAGAATAAGCAGGTCAGGTTAAGAGTCTTATGAGGCAATGTATGGCCGTGTCAGGTCCAGCATCGCAGCTTCCTTTTTTCAGTGATTAGTGGCTGCATAGTCCCCACGACTCTATCACTAAAATTATTACAAGGTAATTTCTTTGAAATATATGAATATCCTTTTTCCTTTCCACAGTCGCTATTATGGCTTTTGGTAGACTTCTGGAAGATTATTGAAAGTTCTTCATAAATTTCCACACGTCATTATTTATACATTAATGTGGCTGATGATATAAAAAAACTGAATATGATAATCAACCAAGCTTTCACAATGGTAGGTTTAATTAATGGATAAAAATTTATTTCGTATGTTTGTATGCTGAGCATTCAATGGGTCAACTGAATAATCACGGATCCCAATAACAATTACAATCGTGGCTGATATCTGATGACAGAATCAAATTATCTGTACGGTAGTAGAATCGAACCCGGCCTCGAAGACCGGTTAGCCGATTAAAAGCACCACTGAGTAGCCCTCGGATGTACCCGCGGTCCATTGTTACAGGTGAAATGGCATATTTTTTAAATCCTGCAATACCTTTCGAGGTGTGTGTAAATACTGAGTGCTTACATGAAGAACAAATTTCAGGGTATTTTAACCTATCTCCATATAGGTCTAGTTCATTAAACAAATTCTAATAAAATACTTTAATGAACATTACTCAGAAAAATATGTATTTATCTATTTTACATATGCTGTAATTTTACAAATTTTAAATTTAATACTTATAAAAGACGATACAAATATGTTTATAAACAAAATATTAAAAACATATTAAAAGAGAGCACATAAAAAAATAAAGGCAATATTGTAAAAATATAAAAAAGAATAAAAAGATAATTTAAAAAATATACAGAAGGAAGGAGAGAGTGTCTACTAAATAAGTTAGACAGACCCTATTTTACAATTGTATATAATTATAATAACGTATATAATATTGTCTCCCCGGTTAGCGTAGTTGGTAGCGTGCGCGCCTATCAACCCGGGGAATGCGGGCCCGAATCTCCGTCTGTTGTTGGATTTAAAAATCAAAAAATGCAGGATTGGATGCCCATTGGGTTGAGTAATTGTTTGAATATAGATTCTAGTGAAAAAAAATCTATCAACACGTCTTTACATTACGGATATCCATATACTCCACTCGGAGTGAATATTTTCATACTGTGTATATCCATATGCTCCACTTTGGGAGCGAATATGGTAAAATATATATATATTTATGTATATAATAGCATCCATCTAAACTCACTCTCACCTAGGTGAAAATATATCAATATCCGAGGCAATTTTGTTAAACATCACCATTGCTCTCCGCATTGGCACGACTACTGGCAGGATAGTCTTGCACACAAAACAGCTGATGTTCGTGATATCGATCCAGAGCGAGTTAACAATTAGACCACGCATAAATTTGAAAAAATGAAAATTAGAAACGAAGTTGACTGCAGAATTGAAAAATTCTCTTATACTCTTTAGTTTAGTTAAAGTTTATTTATATTACTGTTCACAAAAACACATAAATCAATCCTATGGGTACATATATATTCTCAATTACCCCATTGATTCCAAAACAGGAGATGGTAATTTTATACACATACTTACTAATTTGTAATAACTTTTCAGTTTATTTTGTACATTATTTCAAAATAGAAGATCATTCAGTTAAAAATCGGCGTATCCAATTCGGTTGACTTTATGATATTAGTTGAATTGAAAGCAGTGAAATATTTGTGTGTTTAAAACGCGTGTGCATTAAAATGGATTCACTAATGAAATGATTAAAAGAATAAATATTTTTATAAATTAATTTTGTGAAACTAATCAAAACAGCTAATTTATGACACTTGTGTTGTGTCATAGATATAAATTAAATTGGTGCTTTTATTTAAAAGTTTGTAATCCCTGTCCAGTACCAATTCGATTACAGAGCTATCGATCCATAAGCCTGGCAGTTAGCATCAGTCTTGCGGTCGCATTGTTGCTTCAAGACAACTAGACAGAATATCATGCCTACATGTATGGGTATCAACCATAAAGGTATATAATATCTATGGAACACCAATAAACAGCTGACTGCTTCCAACAATTTAAATAAACCTGTATTATCTCATTGGATATTACAATCTACATACATTAATGATACCAGCACTAATAATTCTTATCATCCAATATAACAGTATTCATTTGAATAATTTAAATAAAAAACAGTGATGTACTTCGTTTTATAGAAGTCATGTCTGTTAAGACATGACGTATTTTTTATATACACCATGTTTGCTCCCAATTTGGAGCATGTGGATCTACACAGTATGAAGGTATCCATTCCGAGAGTGAAGTATATGGACCTCCACAATTTGAAGACATCTTGACATATTATTTTCCACAAGAATTGTTTTTCAGACAAGTACTCAACCCAATGGGCATCCAGTCCTGCATTTTTCAGATTTGTAAAATCCAACAGATGGGGATTTGACCCCGCATTCCCCGAATTGCTAGCCCCGCACGCTACCAACGACGCTAACCGGGGAGACAAATAGTTAAATAACAAATAATTATACATATTATAATAAAAATCCGATTACTTATACGAAACTTTTCTGTGTCTATTCATGTATACTTATTTTCTTAGCGTAGAAATATTAATATCTTTAACAAAATATCGATTCCAATACGCAAAATTAATTATTAATGAATGCATTACAATATTATATTATACTTAGAAAAAAAAACCTTATAGGGCTCTTATTAAATCATTGTATCGAAAAATAATACAGTAGATCATTGTGCTTTCGTTTAATTTCAAGTACCTTAATGTTTTACCATCAAATAATAATATAATATATTTTGTTGAAAGGAAAGAACTCCCGTAAATAATTCCATAACTATAGGAAAACTCAAAAGTGTGAAAAACCAAAATTAAATCAATAAAGAAGATTAATTTGACGCCATGTCTCCCATACATTGCATATGACAGTGGCGTTCTAGTATTTTAAGGTGTTAAGCAATATCTTTAATAATAAATTATGAAAACTTTCAATATAACTTGTTTTTTCTTTCGCTAACTAGTATATATTCATATCAGTATATGGTATATATTGTGGTATGGCTTTTTTGGCATGTATTATGCTATGGTGTAGATCAGGAGTCTCCAAATTATGGCAACACCAAACCAGACCGCGGCGATGGTAGACTAGAATATGTTGGTATGATAGGCCAGTTAGGTATTGGGTTTTGGGACTTTGTGGAGGAGTCAGTGTGGATGTGTGTGTCACTGGTAAAAGTTTGGAGACCCTGGTGTGGTATTTGATTCTTATTGTAACTTAGCTCTATTAATATCGAACGTTGTCAAGCACAACTACTCTCTAAGTCTACTTTTGTAGAAACTAAGTTGGAAAGGTTGACCGTTCTGTCATAAGGTCGAACTGACTTGAATATCTTGCATGCTACGTTCTAATAAACTTTTGATTGAATAAATTAACTTTTTTCTTATTTTTTTAGGGAATAAAAAGAATAAATGTTTCATGAACTAAAAACTATATAATTTTATAAAAAAAATAGAATAGATATAATTAAATTTGGGTGGGTTTGTAACAAAATAATTGATTCGTTATACGGCTTTTCGCTTCACGGCCAACTTTTCTGAACGTATCTAGGCCGTAAAGAGGTATGGATGTATTATTAATTGAGTATATGTAAACTTGAAATATTTTATTACACCATATCGTCGTATTACTGGCAAAAACATTAAAGTAAAAAAGTGAGTTTGAGATAATCGAGTTTTAATGTTTAAGTCTCCCTGTTAAATACATTTTGCGACAATTTCTTAACGTATAATGTGTTATATATAAGATTAGCTTATCTGTTGTAAAAGTGTAGCATATAGATATCTATAACGTGAAGACTCGACGTGTTGATTTTGTACGAGAATTTATTGTCAATTAATCAGTACACCTATTGGGAATCCAGTCATATATATTTGAAATCTTATTTTTTATACAGTTACATGATTCGAATTGGAGATCTGCGATACCTTAAGAAATTTTCGTAAAATGCATTTAACAGAGAGACTCAAACATTAAAATTCGATTATCTCAAAACTTACTTTTTTACTTCAACGTCTTTTGCCAGTAATACGACGATATGAAAACTTAAAAAGTGTTTTTTTATGAAACGCTACTGAATATAACATAGTCCCTAATATATAGAGGGCAATAATTGGTTTTTATAAATAGCTAATTTGCTTTTCAATCAAATGCATCCTGTTGTATTTTTTTGGATACACTTGTTGGAAGTGCTTTTTCTTCTTTGAAAACACTTACTGAGTAAATAAATAAAATATAAAATGAAAAAATAGAGCCTAAGTCAAATAACCGTGGCAATCATAAAATAGATCATGCGTGGAAATTTGTTAATACAATATAACATGTACAATCCCAGATAGTGGAGTGATCATATATTATCGTAACATAATCCAGAATCACCAACAGTTATGCGCTTATCATCAATGTTCCCACTATTTTTTTTCATTGAGTGTGCGGCTCATCAACTTATATGTGCAAGAAAAAAGAGGCAAGTGCGCAAATATGCATATTTTTATCTTATTCTTCCATATCCACTTCTTAATTGGACACCAAGTGTCGCCTCTAAGAATCCCCGTCGCCCGCCAGTATTATTGCGCCCTCTCAGGTCATACTTGCATCCCGTAACTCCACCGAATACATTCTAATTAGCGTTCTTCCGGGACGCTGAGGAACGGTCAGCTTGAAAATTGATGCATCCGTAATATGTGGCCGAGTCAGGCCCAGCGTCGCAGTGACTGTCAGCGATTAATGGCAGCATAGTCCGTGCTCTTATCCTTATACCTTAACGGAAGCATTGCTTATCATTGCTTCACATCTTTTTTACCATGTCCGCTCCGGAAGTGGGGCATATTGATCTCTTCAGTATGAATATGTCTAATCCGGAAAAAGAACACATGTATCCACGCGACGCCGTGTCTTGAAAGATGTTTTCATGAGAAATTCCTTTCAGCCAGTTGCTCGACCCATTGCGCATCCAGGTTGATATTAATTATTATTTTTAAATGCACTAAAAGTGTGAGATTATCCTTTGTCCGTCTGGAGAACAATACTAAACGCTTCGGAAAAACTATAATTTTAGTGTTTTTATTTATAAAATTTCAATATCTCTCAAATAATTATAAATCTTGGCACTTAAAGCTTTGGATCATCTCTTGGATATATCCCTACACTATGGAGATCAGTGGCGGATTTAGCACTTGAAAAGCCCCAGGCGCAATTCAATTATGAGGACCCTATGCTCTACGCGCAATCATTTTTGATTTTTTTTATATATCATGCTCGATACCTGCCCCGCCATATTTTACTTTGAATACATTGTGAAATGTACAATGTGATTTAGCGCTAGATTTAAAAATGAAACGCTAGATGAACCATGAATTCTTTAAAAAAATACAAATTTTCGCGTCACGAGAGATAAAAAAAAGAGAGAAATCCTAAGACTTGGAAGAAAGTGAAACTGTATGTTGGTATGATGAGCTTGCATGGTTTTGGCCCTTGGTACTTAATGGAAGAGTCAATGTGGCCATTAAGCTAAAAAAATTGGAGACCCTTGCTCTATAATAGTATCTGTCGCATAGATATAGAAACAGATTAAGACACGCCGAAGGTTCGATTTTTCGATAGACTTATGCAAAAGCTCAACTTTTCAAATTGGACAATAGCCACTTCAGAGAAGATCAGATAGAAGAAGTTATTGCTGGAAATATGACAATAATAATTGGTATCGTTCACCTTTCTTCGATCGAATTATATGTAACCTGTTGTGGAAAACTTATTAAAGGACCATATATACAATTTTTATTTGTATTAGAAACAACAAAAGACTCTATTGTTATAGCGACTGATAATAAAATCATTTTAAAATGAAGCAACGTAATACCCAACGACGAACTTTGAGAAAAACTCTCGTCGTATTTGTCATAAGTCTTGAGAATATTTTAACAAAGATATTTTTTTTTACTTCGTGAAATCCAAATTGATTCAAAAGAGCAGAATTCAAACATAATAATCGAGTTGTATAACGCCACTTCAAAAGATTTTCCAAGCAGTTGATGTATGATGATAAATTAGTAATTTTTTTTCAATCGACTGTTGCAACAAATATTTCGTGGAAAATGGGTAGCAGAATCTAATCAATTATTTCACCAGGGCCCCGCGCTAATATTCACGTTAAGCACCACACGAGAGCGCCTGTATACAGAGAGACCCTTTTCAAAAGAATAATGAAATAAATTCGCCACTAATTCCACCTGCAATTATATTTGCAAAATTGAAAAAAAATACTATATTAATATACTATATAAAATAAATTATTTGTATGAAAAAATAGACAGTTGATTTTTGTTACCATGTTCGCTCCCAAATTGGAGGATGTGGATCGACACAGTGTGAATATATCCACTCCGATGGTAGATTATATGGATCTCCTCGATGTGAAGACGTCTTGACAGATTTTATTTTTCACCAAAATTGTTTGTAAGACAGTAGATCAACCCAATGGGCATCCAGTCGTGCATTTTTCGTTTTATTAAATCCAATAGATGCGGGAATCGAACTAGCATTCCCCAGATCGATAGGCGCGTAAGCTAACCTCATTGCTGCCGGGGAGAAGATAGAGAGTAAAAATTGTCTATGTTAGAAATCAATGAAAATATATATGACAGCGGATAGCTTAGTAAACCTTTTCACACAAGAGCGACTTTTACCCACAGCGTGGCACTGTATTGTACAGTTTGTTACAATCTTCTTTTACTTCTCTTTTTAATTTCCATTCATATAAATATATATTATTTATCATTTCTGAACGTAAAGTATACATATGAATGTCTACAACGTGAAGGCTTACACATTATTATTTGTACACATTATTTTTCGCAAGTACGAGTATTAATTACGAATGCTACCCCAAATTATTTAAAACGATGCCAGTACTTAATAAATCGTAACTTTATATGTTTTCGACAATTGTTTCTTTTCGACACTTTCTTTTGTTTTAAGCTACAATAAGAAAGGATGCTCCAAATGAAAGCTGTTGCATAAAGCCACGGATAATATCCATACACCCGCACGTACAGAAGTCTAAGAAATTTCTTTTGAATCCTCTCCACCATAAGGTCATATCCCAAGTGATACAACAACCTTGGTGTATCCTGGATACCAAATTAAAAGGTTGGACAATGTCACTAGAAAGCTTCAGATTTAGACACTGGTATAAGATAGAGAAAGATAAAGAATTTTATCGGAGGATGCTAAAACCTGCCTTACATTCACGGTTTGATGTTAAAATACTACAGTTATCGACAAAGTATATTAAGATAATTTAATTTCTATACAAACTTTGTAAAATAAAGCTTTTATTGAAATTAAGAACAATTTTGTATGCCATGTTATCTCCCAAAGTAGAGTATGTACTCGTAGATATACACAGTGTGAAGATATCCACTCCGAAAGTGGAGTATATGTATCTCCGCAATGTAAAGACGTCTTGAAGGATTATTTTTCACAAGAATTGTTTGTCAAACAATAACTCGAACCAATGAGCATCCAGTTCGGTATTTTTGGAATTTTCAAAATCCGAAAGATGTGGGAATCGCACCCGCATTCCCCGGATTGCTAGAAACGCACCAGGGAGACAATAAAAATTATTAATTTAATATAAGGAAAAGGCAGATGAATTTACTGTTTTAAAATATATGAAAAATGAAGCAATTTAAAATAACAATACACAAAACTAAAAGTACCAACAGAATTGGCGATAGAAAAGAAAGTGGGCCTACCGAATGAGTTAGACAGATCCTATTTTCGTAATGTAATTCTTCCCATTTGTAAAAAAATGTCAATCTATATTTATTCTTACTCAAGTGGAAGATATCAATAATAGAGTAAACGTCGTTATGCACAGCTATTGCCTTCCTTATTGCCATCACTTCTTTGCAATATGCCTACAACCACTAGTTTAATTATGTTTGTAGACATCTACAATAATCGAACCTATAATCCATAGTACAGTACTATAGTAATGATCTTAAACGTCAGTGGCGTCCTCTTGTTTATTTCACTTTAAATCCTGTTATAAAAATATAATATCCACCGCTAATAGCATTAGGGTGACTATGTGTTTTTCTTTCACGGGATTTTCGGCACCGCCGCCGGGCGCCTCGCAAAACAATGGCCGAAACATTCTCGTTTCATTGTGCCGCAAGTCGAAGCGGCCCGCCCAGTTCATTACATTGTATGGCCACCATTTCGTTATTCGATGTCAATCACATAATTGCCTATTAGGTGAATCCTGATTTTCCGGAGTACCTACCTGTTTATTCTGACAGGGCTATAGAATCTGTCTCAAGTTGTTCCAACATGGTTCAGTTTCGCCTTCTGTAAAACAGCTTAAATATCCTTGTGGTCATCCAAAACAAGATACTATCACCGTAGGATTTTTAAAAATTCAAAAATCCAGGACTGGATGCCCATTAGATTGAGTATTTGCCTGGCAAACAATTCTTGTGAAAAAAATATCTGTCAAGTCATCTCCACATTGCGGAGATTTATATACTCCAATTTGGGAGTGGATATCTTCACACTGTATAGATCCATATGTTTCACTTTGGGAGCGAACATTTTATAAGAAGAAGAATAATAATATTATTAACTATATGAATATAAACTATGGCTTTATTATTTACCATTGATTGTCAGCCAATTGCTTAAGCAATGAGGAATTGTGAAAGGATTGATTACCCATTGGATTGAGCAATTGTCTGACAGTCAATTCTAGTGAAAATAATCTGTCAATACATGTCTTAAGATTTCGGAGATCCATGAATTCCGCTTTCAGAGCGGATAGAGATTTGGTTTTATTCTCACAAAATACACATGAAATTAATCAATCGTAGAAAGGACTTCGACATCATGCAGTATGATATATTATAACGCTATAAATTTATCGTAAATCGTCGCCAATATTGCAGGAACACGTATCTTGATTTTTATTTAACTCACTTTGTAAAGTGACACATATGTTTATTAAATATGTAGAAATTATGTGTTACTGCAAAAATGTGCCAATAACAGAAGAGATTGTCAAAAATAAAACTATACTTTAAAAATTGACTTAAACCAAAAAATCAAGAAATGTCTTCCTGCAATATTGGCAACAAACTTCTAAATTGTCAAACAATCTAAAAAAAATGAGGTTAATTAATTAAGTCAGTCACTGTTATTAATTATTTTTGTATTGTTACATTGCCGCGACAATAAACAAATGAAATATCCTCAATATATTCAATTGCCGAACATTAAAAAGACTTATAAGAGAAATTTTAATCAAAATAAATAATTTAGTATTTGTGAGATTTCGTAGATGGTTCGGAAACCAAATAGAGGCAAAAGTTTATACATTTTATCGAAAGTCTTTGTCCGATATTTATAAAATAGTTGTTGTGTATTTCTTTAAGGCTTAATCATCCCTGATTCGTAATATTCTTTGAATCATTCGGACAATGAGGAAGGCACGAAACTTGTTTACTTGCAAGAACAGCAAACAAAAAACAACTTTTTTATTTAGTTCCCTTAACAGCCGTGATGCCTGCCGTTGGCGCCATCCGCTAACGACCCCGCGAACAATGTGTATTTATAGGTTAGCTTATTTAATAAATCATCGGCCATGGTGAATAATAGTGAGGATTTATGGGAATTATTTTGCCCGTCAACTAGAGGTGTGGTTTTGCTTTCTCGCTAAAAACTATAAACACTAAAGCGCCTGAAACTTTCTGAGAAAATTCTATCCAAAATATTTTAGAATATCAATAAAATTCATTTTTTAATAATTTGGTTTTGGCAACATTTTTTATAATTTACAAATGTTCCATTATTCAAACTGTTATGAATATATCGCTCCAAAATCTTTTCTATTGCCATAAAGATATTAAAACATTAAACATAATATAAATTACCTATTTGATAGTTTACAATTCACACAATTATTTAGTAGTCATAAATTAAGATTCTTTTTGTATATCGTCATATATATTTTTGAGAGTCTAGTAAGAAGGGTCTACAATTATTATGCTACTAACTATTTTCCATCAAACCCGTTAGCGTATAGTTCACAAGTAAATATTAATTATTCACTGGGCCAAAGCAGGTATTAAATAAAGTTGCAATGATTATATTTAACACCTTCAACATACCTAAATCACATCTTACGAAAAATCTTAAATAGTATTGTATTTAATGTCAAAATTAACGTATTTTTTGCAACTACCACTCAATGTGTAGTTCACGAAATCATAATAAACGAATAGGAGATTGTCTTCTAGTGAATTAAAACTATCATAAGCAAGGATTTAGTTTTATTTCCAGATCAATGCAAAACCATGAACTCAATTGAAAGCAATACACTCTCATATACGATTTTAGTTGACTAGCTAAAAAATAACAATCAAAATAGATTTATCATTTCTCACTTGGTAATATTTTTCTTTCTTTTATAACATGTTCGCTCCCAAAGTGGAACATATGGATCTACACAGTGTGAAGATATCCACTCCGAAAGCGGAGTATATGGATCTCCGCAATGTGAAGACGACTTGACAGATTATTTTTTACGAGAATTGTTTGTCAAACAATTACTCAACCTAATGGGCATCCAGTCCTGCATTTTTGGATGCTTTAAAATTCGACAGATGGGAAATCGAACTTGCATTTTACGTATTTATTGGCACGCACTCTACCAACTATGCTACCGAGGAGATGTATTATAATACAGTAATAATGAAATTGAGAACAAATAGATAGGGAATCAAACTCGCCTTCCCCAGATTCTTAGGCAAGCACGTTACCAACTACGCTACCGGGGAGACGTAATCAAGTAATCAATT
The DNA here is from genome assembly GCA_022683975.1 of Rhyacophila evoluta. Lineage (NCBI taxonomy): Eukaryota > Metazoa > Arthropoda > Insecta > Trichoptera > Rhyacophilidae > Rhyacophila > Rhyacophila evoluta. The sequence goes on from JAGVSQ010009883.1 coordinate 11,936, forward strand.
AAGAACTAAGCTTAAACAAATAATAATTAACGTTCAATCATATCTAAGTAGTACAAAATGATTGTGGTTGGATAATTTTGTAATTAAACATGCTTAACGTCTAAAATGCTAGACAATGCTTACGAAGGTCTTTATACACCACTATAATAATAACAACTATTGATAACAGTGATCAGTTTCAAGACGCAACTGCTCTTTTCCTGAAATCCATAGTAAAATTGTGTACATTTTTTTTTTATCAATTATCAAGTATACTAAAAAGTTTCAATAATTTTCTCACTGGGGTATTTTTAAATTTGAACACTACAGCCACGGTTAAAAAGTTTGGATTAATTTTAATTTTTGAATATTGATATGAAAATTTGACTCATTTATAATAAGCAAAATAAAACGGTCGTGTGACAGTTATCAACAACATTTTCCCATTTTTTTTATGATTCATAGTTTTAAGAACTTATACTTGACTTACCAAACGAACATGTATATATCTGAAATACCGAATTTAACATTTGTTTTGAGAGTTTTTTCCAATTAAAAATCGACATTTTGGACTCGTTAGGTTTTATTATAGGAACGATTTACAGATGTACCACGATGCGCGATTAAAAAACTATACCTCAAACATTTTCTACACTATCATATTATGTCTTCATAATAATAAAGTTTTCATAGCTTTATATTAATATTGATATTTTTCTAAATCACTACTCACACGAACGTGGACATACGGATTCCAACAGGATGTTTTTCGCTCCAGAAATAAAATATATATCTCCGTATACTATAAACTTATCTTGATTCATAAATTTCAACAGAATTGGTTGCCAATACGCTGGGCATCCAGCCCTATAGTTTAAATCTATTTAAAACTAGCTGTACCCGTCCACGCGTTGCTGTGGCTCAGTATGGTTTAAAATAATGGCGCTGTTTTTCAAAATAAAGTAGTAGGTATGTTTAAACATGCGCGTATTCAAATGCAACGTTTTGTCAAAATTTCAAAGTAATCGGTGAAGAACTTTCGGAGATTTAAGATATTGTCCAAACGAACATTTACATTTTTATTTATATAGATTCTTTGCAAGTATGGAATCGGAACTCGTAATTTCTAGAAGCGAAGCATGTGGATTTACCCTTCAGCCAACGAGGAAAATTAACGGTGCATCATGGTTGACAGTTGTAGTAAGGCACTTCAAACACTGGGTTTCGTTTTAAGTACGTCCAGGATCTTTTCAGATATTACAATACTCAAAACTAGTATAATTCATTAGTTAGAAGCAGGCTAGAGAGTGGATCGGTTGTTTGGGCCCCGAACCAGTTAAAATACGACCTCATGGTGGAGAGGGTTCAGAAGAAATTTCTGAGACTTC
>JAGVSQ010009884.1:0-13302 GCA_022683975.1 Rhyacophila evoluta
AGGATGTGATTGGCATCCTGCATTTCGCCACATAAGCAAGTAGGAGATTCTATAATATAAAACCAAGCTAACAGAACTTGGAGGCAAAACCACCGTGACCGGTTAAGAGCTGGGAATATTATCTTATAAACTATCAGATAAAAAATATTTGTCGATAAACGAAAAGAATAAATGTATAACCGGGGTTCTTTATCGACTATCTATAGATCAGTGAACCGCAACCGCTATGCCACGGCACACTTGTATGCCCCAAGACGATTTCGGTGTGCCGTGACGCATTTCACCAACACGAAAATAACTTGAGAATCGCTACCATTGCGGTGGAATTTTTTACTTGTGATATGCCGCGAAATTTTGGATAAAACTTCAAGTATGCCGTGAACGATAAAAGGTTATGGAGCACTGATAGATGGGTTGATAAGTGGTTGCAGTTCGATACCTAAATTTGTAGATTCAAATCATTGCCTAAAAAGCAACATTAGCTATTTAATTGTATAACTATATGACTGAAAATGCAATAAAATAATTGGCATAGAAAAAACCCACCTGAAAAACATCTTTTCAGTGCTCGTCTTCAAAATATACAAATGAATAGTTTTAATACTCAATTTGGAGCAAAAATAGAATAAAACAATATTTATGTATCAAATAATGATATTCTTAATTTCTTTAAATTAAAATAATCGCATTGCTTTTTATATCGTATATGCTTCGGCTTAGATTCATTCTAATATTTATGACTTTGATAATATATTCAAAGATAGTGCAATCTTGTCGGGCATTTTCATTATCTAAGTTAAAGTTAGAATTGCAAAATTATTATATTTAATATTATTTTTAGTTATCTATTATTTATATTATGAAATCTATTATGAAACCTAGCTTAACATTTACGTTCAACTACATAATATAGCGTATAAATACTTAGTTATTATTCATGTATCTACATCTTAGATAATTATGCTAAAAAGAAAAACCTGGTTTGCAATATTAATCTATTTATGGAAGTTAAAAAAGAAGTTTCAAGATTAAAACAAATTGCTATAAATTCCTTAAAGTTTAATTATATAGTTATTATTTAAAATTTGATTAAGTTTATAATATTTGCTATTTTAGTTGTCTGTTAAATGCAATTTAAACTCCTTACAACTTGTAAGCCTGAAAAAAAGAAAATGTAACATTTTAGCCACAACAAATGAAATATTTTGGTTTTCAAATATAAATGGTAATTGTTTAAGAGTGTCTGTTTTTATAGTAAAAGCACGTTAAAATATGAAGATAATTTATGAATTTTATATTTATTTACTATTATATGATTTTGGTTTATATTCCGTATGCGTGGTATCACTACATAATATGTGACGTATTAAGTAACTTAAGAGCTGCGGTTTTGTTTTCAGTAATATGTTTCTAAATGACGCAGGTCGAGACCATAGTATTAGAAGAACTTTCCGATAAGAGGTCGAGGCAAGAGTAGAAGTTTGACCCTCAGGCATTAAGAGGTCGCAGTTATCATTACGCGGTCGCTAGCTCCACTCCCAGTATCATTATCTCATTTCAAATGCGCTTAAGATGCACTTGGGCAACATTTCTCTTAGTTTCAAAATTATTTTCTAATAAGAATATCTAAATCTCATTAACGCGATGATTTAACATCATCATTAATAAGCGGTTTGTGTAAAACTTACGATATTTATCAAGGTATATACTTCTTCTTCTCAAGTTCGCTCCCAAAGTGGAGCATATGGATCTACACAGTATGAATATATCCACTCTGAAAGTGGAGTATGTGGATATCCACAATGTGAAGACGTCTCGACAGATTTTTCTCACGAGAATTGTTTGTCAGACGATTGCTCAACCCAACAGGTATCTAATTGCTCTATTTTTTAAATCCAACAGATGGAAAATCGAACCCGCATTCCCCGGATTGTTAGGCGTTCACGATACCAACTACGATATCGGGTAAAGTGAAGGTATATACGCTTAAAATAATTACTCAAATATTAAACAATAATAAATTTTGATAATAATTATCGGGGACTGTAATAATTCGATAACGTATCATGTATTGTTATAAGAAAAAATAATAAATTCAACCTATTTCGTATGGGAAAAAAAGGCTTCCAATATTGATTAGGAAAAGATCGATTATATTTTTTGCAGTCAAAGAAGCAATTGACCGGTATTTTTTTCGCTTTGTGACTCAATTACTTACGATGCCACGGAAGCATGCAAATTTTAATTAAAAATAGCATTTCAAGAATTCCACTAAGGAAATTATTTTTAATTCAACGATTTGCTTAAATCCTGTGTATGTGTGTTATATTTATGTAATAGCATATCTGTGTTGCACATCTTCAACAAATATAAATCTAGCGGAACGAAATTCTTGGGTCTCAAACAATAATGTTTCATAATATGCAGGTGTACAGTTTTTCAGGATAGTTATTTTGAAAGTTTTTAAAAATAGTATGTGTATTTTTTAATTTTTACTTAAATCAGAACCAAATTTACTGAGGCTCATTTTTTATCTTATCACAAACATGTCGAAAGCTATGTTGGTCAAAACAAACTGAAATACTTAAATGATTATAATATTATTCGCAATAAAAATTGTATTAATTTTCTAAATTCTATTTTACGTTGCATGTAAAACAATGTATATACTCGTGGTATTGAATTTTTTCTTAAATATAAATTAATAAGTTATAAGAGATAATGAAAATAGAAGACGATAAATTTAAATACAATTGTATACAAAGTTTTCATAATTAGTGATAGATGCATTTTTTTACATGAATATTCTTGTTATTTATACGTGCCCTAGTAAAGTTACCTACAGTCTTTCATCAAGGTAATTATATATTAGATACGAGACATATTATTTATAATGTGTATAATATAAATCATATAAAAACGAAAACATAAATATGGTTCATACTATCAAGAGTGGGACACTGATATACAGAATTAATATGTTGTCTCACCTATCTTCACGTACTCGGCCTCGATAAAAGACGTGGCGCAATAGCAACGCGCTGTCGTCTCTATTTTATCGTTTAAATAGTAAATTTAACTCTTTTATGTGTTATTAAAGAAACGATAAAAGCAGCATGTCTTTGCTTTTCTTATTATATTGGCATCAATATATATTACAGTTTGAGAGCCGGAAATTATGGGCTCGATTCCGATCATATGAATGTTCAATTAGTTGATTATGTGTCTAACAAGCAATTTTCGTTACAAAATCTATCATGACATGTTTTCACATGAGGCATGAAATATTACCAAAAACTTTTTTTTTGGGAGACATAGTAGCATTAAGGTTAGAAACCGCTGCATCACGGAGATCATACATAATTTTTAAGCTAGCCATTTCTTCAGATATATTTAAAAAAAGGTTAATATATTGAAAAATAAAATGTGTTTTCTATATACCAATTAAATGTTTTATGTTCACTGTCATAATTGTATGATAAATTATATAGATAAATTATTATAGATAAATTATTATAGATAAATTGGGCTTAATATTTTTTATATATTATAGCAAAAATCTGTCATTACATTTTAATAATTAGTGATCAATTAAGTCGTATAAGTAATAATTTCTTTTATCGGAGTGTAAATATTTATTGATTTATAAATTTTCCATCACTCCCAGTCGATACTATTAATTACATAGAGTGCTTCGTTACGGCAGTTTGATGAGAATAGACACAAGCAGATAAATAGCCAGTAATGTTGTTTGGCAGACTATTCCATTGTCGGTTGAAGCGATGCATGTTGTTTTTGACGAGACAAAATTAGTATCTGAGTAATATGCAATTTTATTCAAACAAGCTTGCATATTAAATATTTCATACTAAACTACGCATGTATATTCTCCATTAGCAGTATCACTACAGATACTACAGTTCTTTGAACAGTTATACTCGATTGTAACTTTGAAATTATTTTACATCAATAGATAAATAAAACTCTAAAACAGTTCGATATAAAATAATGACATTGGAAATTCTATTTCCGCATATAAATTCCTCCTGCTAAACTTCAAATATCGTCAACTTTTTTTTACACGAGTTGACATTTCACCAGAATATTTTAGCATACCGATCATGACATCTTCCTTTAAATTTAGTTTCAGTAATTACAACTAAATTAATCTATAGTACTATATGGATCAAATGGTTTTCGTTATTGACTTGATGAAGGTCTGAGAGAAATTGCAAACCTCTCTAGATCCAACGGCACAGTTTAAGAGGTCACTCGTCCGGATACTATTGGAATTCAATGTTACTTGACTTCAGTGATCTAACCGAAAATATAATCTTTACAACCCGCCTGGAATAGGTTTACAGTCAGTATTTATTCAAATTAATTTATTCGTCCTGTTCATTTTAATATTTGGCTGTATACAATATTTTAAGTTTGTTTTTACTATCGGTGATGATGTTAAAAATTTAAAGTAATATGCTTTACCTAAAAATGGCGGTCGATATTTAAAAAAAATACGTGGTCGTTCTTCGCTGTTTGTTAGGAGTTTGTATGACTGTCAGATACACGCACGTATTATTTGTTTTACAGGACTTATAGATTTCACTGGAAAAGTTTCAATTAAGACATCATTATGAATTATTAAATAGGAAATCAATTATAACATTAATATGTTTGTTTGATTATTTTATAAAATATAAAATACTGACCTACGTCGTGATAATGTTATATATAAAACAACATTAATAATTTACGTCAAATAAAATATCTTTTATCATTTTTTTGTATGTGTTATCAAAATAAAAAACTTAATGACACATAACTGTGATACGGCCATGCATAAAACTGTGATAGTTTTGTTGAAAAAAATGTATACTGTTTTATATTTCACTATTAATTCCGAAATGCGACATGTTCGATTGGAAACCAATAACTCGTTTAAACACAAATCGGTTTGCTTATCGCTACTCAGAAAATATAAAAGCAAAAATAAATACTGATAAGAGTGTATCTGGAACAAACTCCGACTGTGCAGTTGTGTAAATATCCAACAGTGTCAATTGACTCTTCTTCGTAACCTAATAATACGTACAGAATTTTGAGAATACTATACATTCCTTATGTAATTCAAATATGCTGGCAACTCAAATGTCTCCAGTGTTGGTAATGTTTGATTTATTTTGAATATATTTTAAAATGAAACGGAATATATGAGTATGTTAATAATGAAAATTATATGCACTCATATACATTTTGGTTCGACTGTAACTATCTAGATTCAAAATATATCCTAAACTCACAGCTGATCTATAATTATTTTTATTAATAAACTGTTTTAGACTAATGGTGGTAAGCTAATTTAAGTATGTATATAAATAGAAAATAGCACTGTTTCATATGTGTAAAACGTTAGTAAATACCATTACAGTAAATGTAATAAAAAACAATATGTCCAATTTTTCTATTCTGTTATAAAGGCGTAGGCTTTATATTGAATCTCGTAAAAAATACAAACAAAAATAAGAATCAGGAATAATTATTACATACTATGTTCATGTGAAATATACACACTACTCTTTTTAAATTAAATTTATTAAAACTAGAGAATCGGCAATTATCTTGAATAAGATTTAACTAATGCGCCCTGCGCTAAAATAATAATAGAATGGATCCATTGATTATCAACGTTATGTTATTGATAATTTTATCATATTTCGAAGAAAATATTTTTAAAAGATACCTTTAAGCTTCGTTTAATGTTTATATATACTGAAATGATAATATAGCACGTAGAGAAGGAAAAGAGATCAGAAAAGGGTCAGTTAGATTCATATGAAAAAGAAAACACAAACGAATTTTCACTTAACCGTAAAAGCGAGCAATGTAGTTATACCATATTCTTTGGTCTGTTTGTCGAAACCGTTCACTTTATTTCACAATATATTGCGCAAATAATATCTCCAGCTATGGAATATACACACAGAAAGCAACAAGTTTAGCCCGCGGGGAAATCTTTGTTTTTTCTTACCTCTGTATCAAATCTTTGCTATTTTCTCTCTATAAGGCACTCAATTGTAGGAGCTTTTATTTAAAGGAATTGCTAGCCAACGTTATAATGCTTTCACTTTTCAAATGCACAACGGCGTTAATATAAAACTTATCACTTATTTTTTATTACAACTTTATCAAAACACTATTTTTTAATCATATAAACTTAATATTTTTTTTCACATACACAATGATTTATTATTAAATTTAAACGATTAATTTGTGATAATTAATATATATATTTTTATGTACGTTGTTTTCATAAGATATCGTTGAGAATTTGACACAAGTAATGAGAGGTCACCCGCGAAACGTGATCGACAAGAGGCGGAGGAATTTCGTTGATACAAAAATTTCACGTGTTTTTCGGGGGGGCGGCGTCGGCCGATCAGCTGTTGGCACCGGCCGGCGGGTATAGGGGGACTTAACACGTGGGGACAAGACGCGGGGACGACAATACACAGAGACGAATCAAATGGGCCCGCACCGGTTTGACACTGGTCACATACTGGGCTGGCGAACCGGACGCGCGTCTATGTGCCGACCGCGACGTCGCGATGCCGATGCCCGTGCCTCGCTCGCCCCCTGTGGCTGTTTTCCCGCACAACAGGTGATTCGAATGAACGCGTTCTATAAACGATGCATGGGCAGGTGTTGATGAGACTACGAAGTCATACGTGATCACGCTCATATGGCTAACTGTTTGCATTTTATTCTATCAAAGGAAACATTAAATGTAAATGCAAGTGTTTCACGACAAAACATAAAAATTATACCAATATAATAATCAAATATGTTCCTGATTTGTAGATTCAAATTATTAAAAACATAATCACAAATATCTTGATGTTTTTAAACTAAAATTTTAAGTCTGATTAGATCTGATCTGATTTCAGCTTTACAATTTAATTTATCGATTTATTTTACAGAGCTATCTATACTCATTTATTGTATTTGTGAAATCAAATAATCTATTGCACTGTGTTGACAATTTTTTTATACATCCCATGTTTGCTCCCAACTTGGAGCATACAAATTTACCCAGGGTGAAACCACTCCGAAAGAGGAGTATATGGATTTCCGTAATGTGAAGACGTCTTGACAGATTTTTCACGAGACCTGTTTGTCAGACAATTATTCAACCCAATGAGCATCCAGTTCTGCATTTTCGGATTTTTTAAGTCTGACAAATGGAGAATCGAACCCGCATTCCTGGATTGGTAGGCACGCACGCTACCAACTACACTACCTGGTTGACTGTTGCACAGTATATATTTTTATTATATTGATTATACACTACCCAAAAATTAAAAAATATGTGAAAATGTACATTTTCAAATAATATATATATACGGAGAGTAAAACTTTTAGTTAGTTTAAATTTCAAATCTTTTATCAACTGATAAAATAATTTATTAAACTATTTAATACGATAATCACTTTTTCTTCTTTTTTTATACTTTTTTGAACGCTTATCTTTATAGACCCTCTAGAGTTTAGACTTTCAGAAGCAAAAAACGTAATTTTGAAAATATAATTCAATTTTAATTTTTACTATGTACATTCCAAACAAGAAGCATGTCACATTAGCGGTTTTTCTTTCTAGAATTATTTTTTATGGAATCCCCAAAATCATGAGCATATTTTTATTAAAAATAATTTTAATATCTTTAGTTCAAGATACGTGATATTGATTAAATAATTAATGACATTTGCATGTATACACTAACTGAATACAATTTTTTCTGATATTATTCTGTGGACTAATATAGCACGGTATTTAGTTACCAAATTCGATATCATCGATCCGTCATTAAATATTATTTCAGTACGTTACTTACACAATGTATCCATAAAAATGCTTTGACAAAGTCAATACCATTAACATTACAAAACGTCAATACTGCTTCCTCATATAAACGAATAAGTAACTATTATAAAACTAATATGTATACGAAAATACACATACGTTATGCATGTATTATTTCAACATAAATACTACCTTTAAATTAAATTATAAATCATTATTAGAAAAACTTGTGTTATTAATCAAATAAAAAATATTATAATTGTATTTAGATTGCTTCTAGTTTATCACGCATGATGATACGTGCTAAAACTTTTGTTTTTAGTTTTGTTTTCTATTTCGTGGACATGGCAGACTTTTTAGAAAGTTAGAGCCATACAATTGAGGGACAGTTAAATAAACTTTAATTGTTGATGTCACGAATTAGATTTAATAGAATAATCCTTCCTGATATGTGATAAATTACGAAATACTTCATAATTCAATCTGATTAATCAACCTACTGATATCTTCAAAAGCAATCAAATTATATTAAGTGTTTCACATTTTACTTTGTGAAACATTATTTGATTATAGTCAAGTAATTATATTATATTATAAGTATTATTCTTAGAGTTTTTGCTGATAATAAATTGGTTTTAATCATAATTTTCTAGATCCTAATGCTGGAAAATCATACGTTTTCCCATTGGCCAGGGTTATATTCTGTTAACTACACCATTTGTATTAATTAGGCACCACTTGGATTTATGTAGAATTGATAGATGATAGCACATATCATCTCCATTCTTGTAGCTTTTGGCAGATATATTTTTTACCAAAAATGGCTTTACAGTATTTTTATTTTTCACTTATTGACTCATACTATATAAATTAAGGAATTCATTCTTATTTTGTCTAATTGTTAAAGTAATAATTTCGCTACATAAGCAATGATATTTTATTAAACTTTTGTCCTATTGGCTTAGAATAAAAAGTATGGTTGGATTTTTATTGGACTATTCGTCGCCTCGGTGACGCATTATTAATCGAGTGCAGTTGCCAAAAGTTGTGAGCTCAAACCCCGCAACCATATTTTAAAATATAAAGGACTAGATAAACTATAAATTGAATGCTTGACAGATTGAGTGCATGGTAACCTAAGTTTTGGGTAATTTATATTTACTCCCACGACATTCTCGTCAATTAAGTAGATTACTTCTCGATATCAGAGCTCTAGGATATGCCTGATTAAGACCAGTTGTTAGGACGGAGCGGGTGGATGCTGGACACATTAGGTAGACAAATAATCCTGGTGGAAATTTGTTTCTGCATTGAAAAAACTTTATGATTCTTATTTGGAGCAATACCATACCAAAAATTTTTGACAAAAGACAATTATTTAGAATAGGTAAAAATAAAAGATTGTTAAGGATATGCACGTGGATACTAACTCACATATGAAGTAATACTCAATAAGAAATGGTTAGGTCATCATTCAGTAAACTATTTGTCAACGTCTATAGATGATATTTAAGAGCATTAACAAACATTTGACAAATCCGTTCCGAAAGTGGACCATATGGATCTCTCCAGTATGAAGTTGCATACTTAAGAAGTGGAGTATAAAATCTTGACAGGGAAAATACTTATTTAGACATTTTTTTTCACGAGAATTGGCTGTCAGCTAATGTAACTCATCAACAATTTAGCGTATGTTAAATTTTTAATTCAGTAGCTGTGTGGTTTAAACCTTACCTCTGGGCCATCGGAAGGACAAAAAATGAATACATGTTGATTTAACGTAATCATTGTAGAGGAAATAATTAAAGTGTTGATATTAAATAAAATTGATGACAATTTAAATTATTTACTATACAAACCAGACTCGGCATAGAAAACGCCCCCTGTTGTATGTATATCAACGGTGTCACGTATCAGGAGTATAGTTATAAAAATCTATTCAAACATTTTTTGAGTGCGTTAAAAAAAACGTACAAGCGAACTGTCAAAATACACTGTGTGGCCTAGAAGCAACGCAACGTGGTCTGTGTGATATATTTACATAGCATTTGATATTTGTTGGATTGAAAAAGATAGCCGGAGTGGTGAAATGACATTTTGTTGAGACTTTTTTTTGCCTACGCAAGTTCAGAGATGATTCCAATTTGTCGCTTCGTCGACTGTCGTGTGTTTTTTCAGTTTTATTTCATTCAGCGAATTGATAGAGTTTTATTTTTTCACACTTGGACTATTTTTATGTAGATTTTGCTCTTGATACGGATTTGTAAATTACCGTTTATATTCCTCTATTATTTTATCAGATTTTTTGTAAAATTTAGTTTTTAGCTGCTCATTCAACGCCTAAAATTTAAATTAATGATTAAGCTTGGATCGCCGTGTTAAACTAACCTGTCAGTAGGTATAGCAAAATGGAAGATAATTTCTGTAGTAAACAAAATTACTTTTGATATTGATATATTCCATCTGAGTGAGAGTAAGTTCACATATATATTGTTTATAAATTTATGAAACTCGATTATTATTAGTATTTTTTATATAGATTCTTCTTTCTATTCTTTTTCAATTATTTCTTAACTTTTTTTTTTTAATTAATTTATTTTATTGTTATTTTTTTACAGACAAATGTTGAGTATATGTTATTTATCTGTTATTTATTAAATATGTTTAATATAATAAATCACATTGTCTATGTAATAATGCACAGGCTTAAAACAACCTTCAAAATTTAAATACCTTCATGAAAACTCTGGATGCTACATTATATCGCTTATTGAACCTTTCAAGCAGCCTCTTGTTAGGTTAAAAGTTATATAGTAAGCTGGAATTGTCTGAGCCACGTGCTGCGGATGGATTTGATAGGTATCAATTCTTTATTTTTTCTTTCCAACTGGCAAGACCTTAGTCTCTTTCGAAATGTCGTTAGATACCATGTACCATTTTGTGTACGGTTGAGTTAAAAATAATAGCATAACCTTACAGCATTTACAGCTATTGGTGGTTGACAAATAATCATGAAAGCACCACGTGGTTACTAGATACCCAATATAGAGAGAGTTTATAATAAATAACAAATTAATTCTGAACTAGGTGTCTAAGAGCTTTAAGCTTAGCATACTGAGCAATCAGTCTACATTTTGTACGATTTGGTCACATTATTATCATAAGATCCTTACGAAAAATATACAAGTTTAATTTGTAGTTTTATCGTTTTTTTTATTGAGTTCATTTTTCTTAATAATATAAGAAATCATCTGTTAAAAATATATCAACAAATGAAAATAATTATAATAAATATGACGTTTCCGGCTTGATTTCTTATGGAATTGAATCATTTGTTAATAAATGACTAATTGTTTTCCTTTGCTCATGCGTATCCAGTGTTTATGATCCATGTCATATGCGCATTTATATTAATCAGCTTCCACATTTTCAAGGCCACATGAGATAAATTTCTTCTGATAAATCAAGGATTTAGAATGTATCCATGTATTTTTTACTTGATACAATATATGAATAGTGCTATTGAAGTGGTATCAAATAATTCAAACGATTTTATTGTATTTTGTTGTTTTTTAACATAAAACAATTATTTTTGAGCAATGATTTACATTCATTGCGATAACAAACATATTTAAAAATAAATCATTTGAATTGACATTTATAGCATACTAAAAAAATAAGTTAATAATAAGACGTGATAAGAATTATCATTATAATTGCATTATTTTTATTATATCGAGCCAAGTTCACGACCGACCTACGTAAAGTTATATATTTTGATATATCTCGTTGATCTGTGTATGCGAATTTGTCTTGGTGACCTAGTTGATCAGCATGCGCTGCGAAATCGGTGGTTGCGGGCTCAATTTCAGTATCTGCATAAAAATCATTATAAAAATTGAATTTAGGAAAATGCATACCTTTTGAGTAAAGCTGAAATTTATTGTCCAGAAAAAACGACATAAAGTTAAGTCTTCACATGATTAAAATCAAACTACTAGGCTTATCAAGTAAACTTCTATGCATTGCGGAGGATTAAAATTACTACTCTAATAATATAATATCCGATATTATCTAGGTAACCGATATTTAATGGTGTTGGTTAGATGGCAGTTTTGAAAAAGCAATTAAGATTTCGAAATGGTTACAATTTCGACGTTTATAATTTTTCGTATTATATTACTCGAGTGGCAATTTTTACACTGTTTATATCCATGTTTTCCACTTTTGAAGTAAACGTGGTAATAAAAATCGCATTGTGGAGATTCAAATGCTCCTCATTCTTATAGAATACACTTAGTTACTAATAGATTCATATACTGCACACCCAGAAAAGCCGTAATTACAAAGTATATTATAAATACTCAAACTGAAACATAAAAAAATGGTGATTGATGTAGACTTACATTTATGCTATAGTATTGTTTGAATTGATATTAAAGATTCGTCTCACACTGATGAGGATTGGAAGGTAAACTAGAAAGAAAAAAGTGACTTAAAGTGCATCTAACTTTTTGGCTATACTGTACTCCCCAGCAGCGTAGAGATTATCGTTCGTAGCTAGCAATCCAAGGAATGCGAGTTCAATTCTCACATCTGTTGAATTAAAAAAAAATACTGCAGGACTAGATGCCCATTGGGTTGAGTGATTGTTTGACAAACAGTTCTCATGAAAAATAATCTATCAAGACTTGTTCACATTGTGGAAATCCGTATACTCTACTTTCGGAATAGATATCTTCACATTGTGTAGATCTATATGCTCTACTTTAGGAACGAGAATGATGTATTAAAAAATACCATAAAATATTAAATAAAAAAAGTAATTTGTCATCATGATTATTATAAAATATGACACACTTATTAAAAGATACTTAATGTGGCTGAGGTTAATTTAAATAGGGTACTTATAAATGTGTAAAATAATTAAATTTATAGGATTATAAACGATTTTTTTAAATTTCCACGAATAAGAGGAAGAAGAAGATGGAATCATCACTTAATGACCTTGGAATAATAATTTAATTGACTGTTTTATTGAGTGTTTGTTATTGCTGACCGAAGAATTTCGGAATGTTATCGTATATTTTTATCCCAAACTCCCATTTTGTTTTTTATATAAACGCGAAGCTGCACCACTTTTGGATGTGGGCCAAATTTCAAACTTGGCTTTCGATAAATATTCAATCGCATCTGTTTTATTCTTAAAAACAATTTAAGTGGCTCAGATTATAATTTAGATTTGAGACAGTGGCTTCTTGGTGGTCTCGGATTTATTTTTTAATTGTCATAATTTTTTTTTTACTTAATACATGAAGTTTTACAGAATGACTTTTTTACTATGACAAATACTGACATTTCATTTACGATGTCTTGTTCAATTATGATTTTAAATAAACGGTTTTGCTTTCAAAATAAATATTTCATAAATTTTGTTTATTGTA
>JAGVSQ010009886.1:1424-13300 GCA_022683975.1 Rhyacophila evoluta
TAAAGAAAAATATATTCAATTCAATTTAGATTTTTTTAAATTTCGTTACTTTTATTAAAATACGGGATTTGATTCACGATGTCTCTAATCAACAAGTGTAAAATAATTTATTTCAACCAAATTTCTTGCCGCTAATATGAATTGCATGTGCTTACGTATGATATTTGCATTATTTTTCATCTGAAAAATGACTTGAAAATTGTTTTACACGCATAATTTTTATCATTTTCTAATTTTTTTTGCCTGGAAAACACGCGACATAACTTTATCGTACTTGATTAGGAAACATCTGAATATTGATATTATTTAATCGATATAATCAATATTAATATCGATTATTCGAAAACATTTAAGCTACATTTAAAGTTATTTCGTTTAGTTAAACGTGTTTGTAAGTATTACATAAATGTTTCAGTTCTTTCAATTAATGTCAGTCATTATTTATTATCAAGAAGATAATTTTGATAAGGTTAGTATATCAATGTATTAAATGGTACAATGATTTATATGGAAGTGTTACTCAAATAAATTACGCTGTCTAAAAATGGACACAAACGTTCTATTGACATTTTATCGACTTTTGGCAGTCCAATGTGATTCAATGAGTACCTCATCCATCCCCTTTATCATTTATCGGAAATTGAATTATTCTTTATCCTCATCATTGACATTGATGTTTTTTCGACCACAGATGAAAATAAAATTGAGGCACACCTCAGAGTTTGAGAGCTATATTTATATAATAAGAGAACACTTTTACGTATCCATCAATAAGAATAACATTTAGGAGAAACATTTTTATTAACAGTGGTGTTGGTGAAGAGCTATTTACAGACCTTTTACTTTATATGGTTCGATTTAATACAATATAAACGGTGTCCCAAAAAGAGCTGATATTTTCAATTTGCCGCCATTATTATGCAGCAAAATGAGAGTAGGTACACAGTTTTATTTGCTGTCATGACTAAACGTCGAGGTTAAATTGTACAAAGGCAGTCTAAACTGATATTTTATTTACTTAATATGATATTAGTTTAATAAGTTATTTAAGAAGAGCTAATAAAAATTAATTAGTTCGAATCCTCTTTTCCTTGTCCCAAATTTCACAGGCCATTCTTTTTTCAAACTTAAAATCTGAATTTCGACACTACTTTGGCATTTCCAGCTTACATTTTTTTGTTAGAACGTGTATTAAATTGTATACATTCTGATTGTCGAGTAAAAGCTATTTTTAAAAAATTAGGGTCACGTCTTTTTTCCTTTCCGCAGTCGGTATCATTATCACCAAAATAGCCTCATTTGAAATATCATTCTATATCTCGGTAAATACATTATTCAAATGCTGCTGCAATATTTTTTAACACGGGACGGGAGTGCCCATTGATACAGTCAATTTAAATCTTCTTGTAAATCAATATCTCCTTGTATATTTATATATATTAATATTGGAAGGATACACCCCGAAAAGACATTAATTACATTACAAAAGTAACAACAATAAGATTATGTTTGAGTTAGGATAATGCAAAATAAATCTTGTTCTTGTCGATCTAAGATGCTTATGACGGTAATACGGTTAAGGGAAGAGAATATATTACAAACTTATACGAGTATATATCAGATTAATTTATTACATAAATTATAAATAACAACACACGAACACTACACATGAATAAGAACACTAAAATGAACAGTAGGATTTCGTAGAATGGTCAACGATAACAATAGATGTGTATGTTAATCCATTTTCCGATAGGATAGCAATTTGGAGATATTATTATTTCATTCGTGTTCAAATTTCCTGTATTGTTGTCGATCATGATAGATTGATAAGGAGTTTTCTATTCATTTAATACGTATAGTGTTAATAATAATAATCTACGTCAGTCTAATTTAAAATCTCAGCCACTAACAAATTTTTGAAATTTTTTTTTTCAGAATGTAATAGTAACTGTGTTGTAGTATGTGGAATACTATTGATTTTTTGTTTCAATATCTAAAATTGCCAACTATTAAATTTTTTTCTACATTTGATCATGTTTTTGATTGCTCTGAACATTTTAAGTTAACCTTTCGCATACCATGCTAAAATATCCCTCCTGCAGCGATGGTGTGATGTAGCGTGTAAACACATGTGCTTTAGGCCCAATTGATTTAGTTCGAGAACAAGACATCCACTAGTAATTGCTACACTATTACTTTTAGCTCCCTTTGATAAATATCCAGCAATCTTGCCACCGGCCCAAACGGTGCACCATACAGTCACTCCATGAGAGTTTAATGGTAGTTGGAGTATCAATTGAGGACTTTCAGTGCCCTAAAAGAGTGGCTTAAATTGGTTTGTTGTAAAAAATAATTTTATTTTAATAATTTCAACATGTTGCGGTGTTAGATTCTCTATAAAAGATTATTACTTCTTTTACGATACTCAAAATATTATCAGACAAATTAAAATGGCAGCCAAATAAAATTATCCTGGAACTTAAATCGCACCTTTATGTAATACAGTCTCCTTAAGCAATTTATTAGTCATTGCACTTCGAGAACTTATTAGAAAGTAGATACATTAAATCAAAAATTTACGTTATTAAAAATAAAATTAAGATTAAAAGTGCTTTTAAAGAAAAAAAATACATAAAAAAGCTCTCTTACTATTTATAATATCGTTTTGTTAGATTTGCCTCACAGCAAACGCAATAAAAAAGATCGTTCTTTTCATACGTCTGTTTCCCGACGCGGCAAAAGCTTTTTTTTGTTAACGCTTTCTGAAGTTTGCTGATTAAATAGAACACTTTCATTGAAGTTTGTACAAATGTGCCCCACAGGAGTTTTATCAATGCCATGGGAGTTTTTGTTTATTTATTTACTCGCATAACTACATCCCGTGATAGTTTTGTCGCATTCACGCACACAATAATTAAACACGAATATTTAACTTTGAGTATATTCAATTTCATTTTATGTACTTTGTTAACATTTACAAACTTATTGTTTGAATTTCTGCTTTAATTTAAATCGAGTCATGTTTTTTTTGTAAATGAAAGCAAATAATTAATTTTCAACAAATATTTATTTTATTAAATATAAATACTAAAATACTATAAACTTATATTTTTTTATATACACATATTTGAATGATACATGCATTAAAATAAATACGAACTTTAAAATAAAGTACTTTGTATTGAAATATTTCTAAAATTGACGCTAAAAAAAAAATTCTTACGCGACACGTAAAATACTGTTAATCGAAAAAATAATTTCGAGTATTTTCTTTATAAACATTAAAAAAATAAAATGAAGTACATAAACTAACGAAAGAAATTTTTTTATAAACATGTTTAATACCAGGATGTTAGATTGGCCACATAAACTACAATATGCAGTATCTAATTTAATATTTTTGACACAAACGAATATCAGTAAGAAAAGCACGACTTAGATCATCTAGAGCATCTAGACCAAAAACTGCTATATAACAAAAGTTATATAAACGGAATAAACATATATATCTTGCCTTCAAGCTTTTTAACCATTCTCTCACTGAAATCAATACTCTTAAATTTTGGAAAATATTTAACCTGTTAAGCAAACACACCAGTCTAAAAATACTCAAAAGATCAAAAGACAATTATTTTTGAATCCGTATTAAACACTTGATTTGATGAGCTTGTTACAATATAAAATGTTTTCAACTGAAACAAATATTGAAATTGAACATAAAAATAAAGTGACTGTAACTTTATCTTTCTGATAGTTTTTTAATATTTACATCGATTACCGAAAAATCCAAAAGTATGTGAAAAGAATTAATCAAAATTATGTATTAATAAAAATAGTCGGAGAGCTGGGATAATTTTCTCTAAATATATAATATAATTTACACCCATATAAGAAAATAAAATGAACAATTCCAAGTTGTAATAATAATTCTTATATTAGTAGTAATGTAAATCATTCAATCAAATTTTGATCCATTTTAAAATTTCTTTTATTATTGTCTACTCTATCAAAAAAAATCGTCATCATATGATATGTAACATTTTTTCATGAATCATGATAACTAGGATATATCAACAAATTTATATAAGAAAACTAATTGTATTTTAAATCTTTGTATATCTCTGTAGAATTTAAGAAATAATTTCAATGAAACCTTGAGGAGGTTAATGTTGTTACAAATAAATAAATAATTTTACGTTAATATCCAAAAAATGACGCTTATTTTTTAGAAAAGATAAAAATTTAATTTTTCCTTTGATCATTTAATGATCAAACAAACGGAAAAAAATTAAAGTTTTTTAGACCATTTATGGACAGTTCAAGTAATCATGCTTTTGATTTCTTTTAAATTTAGTGAAATTTACTGCCGATTGTTATTTTTTTATCATAAAAACGATTCATTTAAATAATCTAAGCTTACATATAATTTTCACTGTAATCGTAACAGTTCTATTAAAATTCATATGTATTGGAAAACATGTCACCAATCATGAAAGAGTGTCCACGAACGAACTGTTATTAATCATTCGGGTCTTGTAGTCACATGAAAATAATAACTTTTTCATGTAAATTTAAATCCATAAAATAAATTACCAATAGATTAAGTGATTTACTTACTCTTCAGATTGTCCAGGAAAATTTGTACAACGTGAAAATCTATATGCTTCGTATGATTTTTTACATCAAAAAAATGTTGACAATGTGTTTCGCAATACAATTGTTTTTGTGAATCACTGGAAATTAACATAAGGTAGTAGAGTCAAATGAAAAGTATTTATGTAATAAATTTTATTTGGCACAAATCTTTCAAGTATACAAAGAGATTTTTTCGACCCGTGAGGTAAAGAAGGTTAATCAAAAACTCTTTTCTATTTGCAAACGTAAGGGACGATCTTGGTATGCTGTGCTGGATTTCTCATCGAGTATACTGAATATTTTATCCCTCTATCTAATTTAGTAGAAAGTAACACGATATATTTCGTGTACACGGAGTTGTATATAACCAGTAAAATACCTATGCATACTAACTCATGGTTAATAATTCATCATTTGAGGTATAACTTAATAGTGAACGATTACGCAGCATCTTTATCGTATATTTTAATATAAAAAATCACTAATGAATAGTCGTGGATAAAGTATTATTTTCACTAAAAAATAAATGCCTACTCTAAATAGAAAAAAGCCGATTGAATTTCTACAATGAACATATGTCTTTTCCAAAAATTAGAAGACAGATCTTCACAAGGTGACGATTTATCCTAACAAATTTTGTTCACGAGTATCCTCACTGGATACCCAGTTTTCCATCTTTATATTTTAAAAAGTATTGTTTACTTTATTTTTATGTATACAATTTCAAAAAAAAGAGTAAATAAATCGTGATATATATATGTATGAAGGTAATTATGACTTCGTATGGCATAAAAAGTAGTATACAATATAAATAGTATGAAATTTTAATACAAATATTAAATAAAATTTTGCTGTCAATCACTTCTTCTTGCTAGTACAACCATTTTATGCATTCCTGAATAAATGGCTCTTTAAATTGGTTTCAATTATCCTGGTCACGTAACAATTAATTTGCAGAGCCTATCAAATTAAAAAAATAATGAATAAAAATCATTTTACTTACATCCATAAAACTTTTCAATTTATTTTTGAAACATTAATTTATAAGGTATCCATATTATTTGTATGCTATGTCAACGACGACAGAAATTACAATATATTGTGTAAAAATATTTAAGAAATTATACTTTATAAAATATAAATAATGCTATAACCATATACTAAAAATAGGTCGATAAGGTTATGCTTTTATATTTTCCATTAAAGGTTTATATAATTTATATTGTTAACCCTGGATTTATAAACATATTTAAATATTTAATATAGCCTTGAAATACGAAAGGTTTATTTTATAGAAAAATATTACAGCCTTATCTCGACGTCTCTTGTGAATTTGATCAAATATTTTATGATCAGCTTAACGTGCTATGAGGATGGATAGTACATTTTCAACAGCTCAATTTATTGCCGAATATGTGCTTTCATCTGGCGGAAATTGTTTTTCAATACATTCCAGGTACCATGGTATTCAAAAAACTATTAATAAAAAAATATAGCCAGTAATACGCAGACACTGTTTTATTGATATATTTCTGGAAAAAACGATTTTCATGAAATTTATATGGGCCTGTAGTTGGCGTGTATACTTTTTCACGTTAAAAAAAAAATCATTTGTGTGTCCTTTAGTTTAGCGAAACATATATGGCTTGAATTTTTTTATTAAGGTCATTATATATTTTTAAAATGCCTAAAATAGCATGTAATAACATACTGCCAAAATAGCTTATATTATATTATTGTAAAATCCACAAACGAGCTTAAATATTAGATTGTTATACACTCATCAACCTTCTCTGTGTAATACATATTTTATTATCTACATACGTTTTCACTTAATCGGCCGTATAATGCAGTGATATAAATGTACCCAAGTTAATTTCTAATGATAGTCAATTATATAAATTGAACAAATATATGAACATGCACTGTTTTTATGTGTGGTCTAAAAGCTTTAATAAAAAAAAAATTGAATAAAATACTTGCAAGTTATTACTATAACAATTCTCAAAAATAAATTTGTCCATAAATATCATTATCTAAATTTAGTGCAGTCTCCCCGGTTAGCGTAGTTGGTAGCGTGCGCGACTGGCAATCCGGGGAATCCGGATTTGATTTCAGATCTGTCGAATTTATGAACATTTAAAAAAGCTGGACTGGATGCCCATTGAGAACTATTGAACTGACAAACGATTATCATGAAAAACAATCCGTCAAGACGTCCTTACAATGCGGATATCCATATACTCCACATTCAGAATAGATATTTTCACACTTTTAAATCCACATGCTCTACATTAAAAGTGAACATAGTATATATATAAAAATAGTAGTCGGTAAAAAAGCACGCGCGTTACAGTGCCAGAGTTCATATGTTTCAATCCCATCGTTGTCAATTAATAAAAAAACAAACCAACACCAGTGAATAGAACAATGAGAACCAATTTTTGTAAAAATATTAGTCTATAAATTGTAGAAGAAATTTAGATACTCCACATTCAATACAGATATTATGAAAAGAAAATTCATCGATTTTTGTAGCAAAAACTAGCCATCCACAAGATCACAAGGTCAAAGAAATAGTCCTTTATTTAACCTTAGATTTAACAATACTGAAATGGCAATTTATTAAGTCAACAGTGATTTGCTTTTTATTTGCGGTAGTTGATATAAATTATTAACAAAGGGTGGTTTCCTAGTAACTAAACATTAAACTACAAATTTATTGCTTCCGATGTAAATAATTAATGCGTTTTATTTTCTGCTAGTCTAACTATATGAGTTAAATTATTGTTTAGAAAGATTATGTAACTATTAATACAATAATTCGATACGACACAATAAAACAAGCAATAAAGTTTTATTGTCCCAGTTTTATTACATGAGTTTAATTCTTAGTGCATTTATTTATTGGTAATTTGCCTGGTTTTATTACGCTAATAATGAAATTAGCTAATTTTTGTTTTAAGACAAATAATAATATTATATTACACACACACATGTTAACATTTATACATTATATCAACCAAAATTGGTTTTATATAATTATTGGGATGGCAAACGTTTTTTGAAATGCTGTTTATACATGTCTCCAAGTATCTTATCAACTAATTCTTAAATATAAATATATTACATACCTAAACTAAATTTATTGAAATTAAATTTTAACGGGTCAATCACATCGAATGTTAACAACAATATTAAAAATTTAAGTTACATTTTACGAAGCAACTCTCTAATTTTTTCTCATATTTATCTTTAATACGTTGAATAACTTTCTAAATCTTCAAATAAAATTAATATAACATACAATTTTATTCACTTTGTAGAGTTGTATGAGGGGCATCAGAATTCCGTAGTTGTATTTATATAATTAATTAACTGCGGTGAATTTTCAACGTGACGGGTAAATATTTATATTCTATTCATATTATTAATATAAACAAACTATCAAAATTTCTACACTCAATATAATGATACGTTTTTAGTTTTAAATAAAAGTTTAATTCTGATTATTAATTATATTTCTTTATTATGCTACAAAATCAAGAAAAAGAAGTCAGTAATAAATAAACGGTTGATAATAGTGTGTAAATAGAAATAAATTATAGTTTTAAGTTCGTAAATTTTTATAAATATCATTTTTACAAAATATTTATTGAGTGATCAAATATTATACAACATCTTCTTAATACTAAATATGAAATTTTAATGCAATGCCAGTACTCTGCTTTGATACTTTTTATAAGTACAGCTTATTTTTTGTTCTCTTATTATTAACTACCGTATCGTAAGTTTTATTTAAAAATATTTCTTGTGTCTGAATCACAATTGAAAAAAAGCGACTCTCTCAGAGTGAAATTAAACGCTCTCGTAAGTGCTACTTCAGCGTATACTTGGCCAAAATACCCTCTCCTATGTGACAAACCAAGACAAAAGCTTGCTAAGTTTGGAGGTAGACGCAGTCTAAAGTAGTCGTTTACGTTTTGATATGGATTTTGTCAAAGAAATTTCTTCTAACATTAATAATAAACTATATGTAACACAATATAAGATTAAAACTTATATTTTTTTATAAATTTTAAATTTGCAACAAATAATTAATTTAAATCTTTCATAAGTGTAAGAAAGGATAGAGTGCCCTTAATACTTAGGTGAATGTTGTAAAAGAGGAAAATTTATGTGAACGGCTGTGTTGTTATCGCTTTGAAAACGTTTCCCATTTGAACTTATTTTTATGCCAGTTTGAAACTAGATCTTGGAAAGGATTATAAACAATGAGAAAAACTTTTCACTTAACGTATTACATTTTAAAAGCTTTGGATTTATCCGTGTAAAATGCAAAATAAGACTCAACGGTCTTACAACAAAGTCAGGTTTAAAATACTAACGTGTTTTGTTATATTCTTAAGCTAGTGTTAATTATTTGAATTTGATACAGTGGCCTACTTTGAAATATGTTCTTCGTAGTTGCTATCTACATGATCCAAAGATTTTTTTGTTGATAATTGATTATTAGTTAATTGCAGAAACTATTTGATAATCAGTTTTACGTCTTTACCTAAATCCACGTCCAAATCCATATTTTTTAGTTCTAAAGCACGCACGTTTACTTTCCAGCTACCGTATGGACATTTAAACTAACAATCGGCATGAAAAATTCTTAATTAAAAATTAAACTATTTTATACGATATTTATTGCCTATTTTCATCTTATGAATCACTCTTGTTGGTAGGCGGTGTAAGAATCTGAAAATAATTCCCCTGAAAATTCTTTCAAAAAAACTTGCTATAAATAAAATTTACGTAAGTTATCACAAAACTTCTCATTGGTACTTTAACGAAAGTTTTCTACTTATTGGTTTTTGGGGAGAGTAATGAGCTGATATCATCTCTCTGCGAAGGAAATCCCCCTTCCGGTATCTGCCTCGCATCTTTAATCACTTACAAAGTCTTTCCGGCCCATTGTTGCCTTTTGCACACGGGGCGAAGGCTTTAGTATTCCTGGACCGTCGTCAAGACAGCCTTATCATTTGCTTTTATATAAGCCTGCGTAAGATCAGCGAAGTGAGTGGCAGACTGGATTTATCTCTGATATTTTGTATATCAAAATACTATGACATTTCTAAATATTTGGGCTTCAAAGTACACGCAAATACAAATACCTTCGCAGGCAATCCCATTAATACCATCACCATGATTAAAATATCACACAACAGAATGAATTATTGTACAAATTATAACTGTAATTTACTCATAAATAATAGCTATGATTATAGATTACGTTTAACGTTCCATAAGCACAAAGAAGTGTTTGTACTGAAATTATATACACATATATTTACTAAGATATTATATCATGTTTTACAGATAAATTATTTAACTAACACCCATGACTAAATAATTATAGCTGGCAATATGTATATATATCAAGGACATCGACATTTGTTATTTGACAGTTGATAAGAAAATAAAAAATGACCACATTACATTTTATACAATAACAGAAATAACATACAGACATGTCCGAAGTTTTTTGGCATGCGTTTATTTATTGTTGATTTGGGTGAACTGTCATGCTCTATCAATCTTTTATTTGCGTGCATGTATCGATATATTACGCATTGATCAAATAAACTGGATTCAATCCAATAGTTTGAGAACACTTGTACATAAATAGTAGACTATTATTTATTACTTAACAATAAAAACGCGTCTACGTCATGTATAGTATACAATTAAATGTAATAAAATGTTTCAATAAGTATATCAACTCAAAACTCTTATGAGGCATGTAATATATTTTGAATTTAACGTACTTTTTCTCCATAGATATATTTGCATATGTTTAGTAAAAAATGAGGTAAACCTTTAAATACCGTTAAAAGCCATGGTGGCAGTTTGAATAAGGTAAATATGAAAATGAAAATATCTAAAAATAAATTGGAATTCTTTTAATTTTACCAGGGTATTTCTAATTATGAAATATGCCAGGCATGACAATATTATTTGGGAAACAAAAGGAAATTCCGTTGGTGATTTACTCAGAGTATTTATTAATCAATACCGTACATATTTTTTGATAAATATAATAGAACTTTCCGGGCTTCTTAAATAAAAATAATTCATATTTTGTACTGAGTTACGTATAAAAATATGTTTTCATTTATATTTAAATTTACCTTTAGTTAAAATCTTAACATTAAAATTAATGTTAACTGCTTTTTTCTAATTTGAATCTCAAATTGTAATTATTTAAACCAGCATTATTATATAGTATTCGTTAGAATAACTTTCAATATCATACAATGTGTTTTAATGCAAAATGTATATAAATTTTTATTAAATACGCTGTAATAGATAGTTTCAAATGATCATTTAAAAAAATATATTTAAATTGAATTAACTTGTGTTGATGTTGTGTAAATGGCATATAACACATGATTTTCTCATATTTGTTCTTTTACCACTTGTATTTAGTGACATTTCCGTGTCGTAAAAGCTAGTATCTTTCAATATATTATGTAATAATTTTACATTTAAAACTTTGATCGAAAGCAATGGATAATTGTTCATATTCTGCATCCATAGACACTGCATACATCGTGCAAATACTTTGAGCAAACTAGGGAGTCACCCGAAATTATTTAGCGTCCGAATTTACTTCGTCCTAGTTTGAATTTGTCAAACAAAGTTCTGTCTATGAAGACTTGTTATCTGAGATAGACACAGTTAGTAGACGTAAGTTAATAATGGCTATCAAATACAAACTGTCTGAAATATGCCAAGATAAATTAAATATTCATTTATTTACATTTGAATAATTATTAATAATTTCAAGTATTAATTGCCATGGCATTTATTTACTTTGAATAATGTAATTCGACAAATAATTTTAGTAAATTGCATTGAAAATTTATCTTTTTGAATTTTAATGAATTATTCTGTTTATTTCAAATCCATAAATAATTTTAAAAAATAGAAATACTTCACTCTTATAAAACCTTGACAGTAAAATAACTAAGTTAGTAAATTTTTATATAAATTGACATAGATATGATTTGTTTTCTATTCGTTTATTTATTATTATTTTTTACTAGTTTATAATAATTTTGTGTCACCTAAATACTGAATTTAAATTGTTTAATCTGTGAATAACAATCGCGATATATTGTTTCTAGAGATATATCCAACTGCTTTCATTTTGGGCATGCTTTCTTACTGTAGCTTAAAACTGAGGA
>JAGVSQ010009887.1:0-13299 GCA_022683975.1 Rhyacophila evoluta
TTAGGCCTGATAAGCACTGCGGCGTGATTTATTTACGGCTATGAAAGGGTTAAGACCGTAAATTCCAGTATGTGATACTGTTACTAACTTGGCTGTCAAAATATATACCTGATAGTAACTTTTAAATAAACTATTTTTGCAAATCTATAAGATTAAATCGATAGCCATTATTAATAATATAGTGATGGCTACTACGAGGACTTAATACACGATCGCTAAGATTAAAGTTATCTATAGACATCGCTAATCTCTATAATGGATAGGGGCTCTGCACCCCATTGCTTCCCCTACACCCTGAGCTAGCACGAATTGATTGGTTGTACCAAAAAGGACGATTTTTCAATTAAATAAATATACCTACATTTAAATCATTTTTATTTGATAATTCTTCATAAAAAAAGTTTTATAAAAAGTTGTGTAAAAGTTTGAGAGCACTTGTTTATTATAACCCTTTCATGGTCACCATGGCGCATTGATTGTCTTTGGATATACCACCAGCATTAAGTTGATTCCCTTTAGGATTAAATTAGAACTGACGCTTACTGACTGATCGACAAGAACATGTGTGCTTTACAAATAATCGAAATTGCTTTGAAAGTATATTTATATTTGTACAGACGAAAAAATAATCACAACGTAAATGTCTTTTAAATAATAGGGCATGCCTAGGCTAAAGTATAAAATTTTACATTTATTTTATCGCTAAACCGTATTAAACTAATGGATTTATATAAATTTTTTATAAAAAAATAACATCATCGCATGGATTTTATTTTTGATATAATAATTTGTATCTTTCAACCGAATGATTATCATCAAAATTTATATTCAATAGTGCAGCTGTATTTTGAAAGCTTATGTTAAGCTTTTATAATCAGTAGTTAATCATTTATCATATTTTCATTGAATATTATTTACAATGAGACCAAAATAAACTCAATTCATACAGGTTGTTGCAATATTTATTTATCAAAACAGTTTCAAGTTTAAATGAAGCTGATAGAAATTCATTTATGAAACGATTTATAGACGCGCTTATACGTTTTTACTACAGCGTGTTTCTTGTTAATTAGCTATACATTAACGATGTATCATTAACAGCTGTGTCAAACAATCAGGTATACATATATTATAAAGTTGAATAATTCAGTTAAATGTCTCTTCATTCCTAAAGTTAAGTTTACCATATCAATTGCATGTTATCAATTGGACGTCTTATTACAAAAATTCATTCTTGTCTATATTATTTCGTTATCTGTAATTGCGTTCTCGCAAATATTACTGTCTCTGAACATTCTCCTCCGAAACGTCTCACCAAGTTATAGCCATCATGCCATTATTTCCCCGAACAGTTTGAGTTGGGTAGTAATTCCTTAATTTTAACAATGGACTATTATATTTAGTTATTCGATAATATATATTACATACTATGGATCACAACATTGAAACAATAATTCAGGTTTATATATTTGGATCGTATAATATCGGAGTGCCTATAAATATGTACTTATTTATTGACCGTCAGAATGGACATATTGTAAATTGGCGTAAATCGGCTTATCGATAAGTGATGTGTCTTATATCGGTTGAAAATATAATTAATATGAATATTTTTTTATAATTTTCAAGATTTCACTAAAAAGTCTTTATGTAATTATTCATATCCTCGTTAGAGAGACGACGGGTTTACACCATCTTTTCAGTGTGTTAAAATCAATTAGACGACACAATACTCGAATATACATAATTAAAATACACACTTAAATAATTCGCAAAATGGAAAAAAATATAGTGTCCTTATGAACCGTACATAATGTGGATGACTTTTATAGTGGCAAGGAAGAAGTAGACTGGACGAAAAGTATTCAATGTTTATACAATTAATATTTTCGACTGATGGTGCTTGATGGAAATTGGTTTTAAATAATTCAGAATTTCCAATGTGTATACGCTCTGTAGCATGGAAATCTGCTTAAATAATATTTGAATATAGTTTTCTTTAAAAAAAGCTTAACAGGAAATGATTTCAGGTCCCTTTTTTTACAAAAAAAAAATACTTCTCCGTATATTATAATAAACATATTTACTATATCTAAATTGAATCTAACAAGCTTAATGAAATGGACGACGGATATCGCATACGAAGTTTTCTATATCAATGCATTCGCAGCTTTAGTTTCAGAAAATCGCTAAATAAATACATGACACCTAAATGCACTGGTAATAGAGACAGATGCAGAAAATTCTTGGAAAATGCTAGAGTTCTGTGATGTCAACCGAGCAACAATAATATAATATACATTAATCTTAACTTAGATTCACAGCTTTAGCTTCGAAAATTATACTTTAAATAAACATTCGACTTATACGAACTACTCTATTTATACATTTCCCATCCACAAAGAACGCTGCTTAGGTTGTTACTAGTGAATTTCACGCTGATATATCATTGGATCAATCCTTATATAAACTGGTCGAATGGTAGTTTCTAAAGATTATAAAGACTGGCATTAATCTACTGGATTATGGTCCCTGCTACTTGCTTCTAAATCTCACTATAAGATATAAACGATCACCGAGCTTCGGAATTTCGTAAAGCATAAATTCCAATGCGTTGTTTGTAAACATTGCCTCGTAAAAGTCCTCACAAAATTTCTTAAAATGTCAAAAATCAACAATATTATGGAACTTAAAGATTAAGTGAATCTATTTAATTAATAATAATGTGTAATACTGGGAAAAAATATAGCTGTTTAATTATTGGTGTGTCTCCCCGGTTGGCGCAGTTGGTAGCGTGCGTGCCTAGAAATCCGGATGCGGAATCGATACCCGTCGACTTATTAGATTTAAGAAATCTTAAGATGCAGGACTGTGGATTAGGTTGAGCAATTTTTTGACAACCAATTCTCGTGAAAAATTATCTGTCAAGACGTCTTCACATTGCGGAGATCCATAAACTCCACTTTCATAGTAGATATCTTCGCTCTGTGTAGATTTATATGATATACTTTGAGAGCGAACTTGGTTAAAAAGAAGAATACTAGTTAATGTAAAATATAATACATGATTTTATTTTAACCTGTTAAACTTAATTCATATAAAATACAGTTTAAGTTTTGTTTACATCAAATACTATCTACAGATCTCTTTTGATTTTTCTTCTTTGTATCCCATACTCATCGTTGGAAGCTACTAATCATCAGATATTTTATGATAAAAATGATACAATTTGTCCGATCTACTAACATCTGTATAATCTATCGATAAATCCATATTAATTTTGGACCAGGAACCTGAAAGATAGTACTTGCCATGCATTCTGGATAAGAAGTACTATTTTTATGATTATAATTTTGCTATTATCTTCTAATTCATTCATACCCGTGGGTCTTTAAGTGGAGCATATGAACACCACGTGCCGCCTCCAAGAATCCCTGTCGCCCGCCAGTATTCTTGCGTCCTCCCAGTTCATGCCTGTATCCTGCATTTCTGCCGAGTACATTCTATAAACAGTATTTAGCGCCCTTCCGGGATCATTCGTTATTCTAATATATTGTAATTGTACAGTAGTACTTTTAATAAACAACTGATATCAACCCAGTCTTATAGTACATTAATATTAAAAGCCGCTGCCATATATCTAGAGTAGTGATTCTTAATGTGGGGGTCCCAGAAAAATTGATGATGGATCAAATATGGCTAATTATATTTTATTGATACTTAAAATAAATCTGCCATTAGTCAAAACTATTAGCCTTAAAATGCAATAAAACTGTTTCTGAATTTAAATTAAGCCCCAAAAGCTCAAGGATATTTTTCATACACATGCCCATTCTTCGGGGGGGTCCTTGAATTTTTTTAACTGCAAAAGGGAGTTACGCATCAAAATGTTTAAGAAACGCTGACACGTGTGGTATATTTATGTTGATTATTATTTGATTGGATGCTATTCTTTACAAATAATACTTCGGTTTATATTTTTATTGCAGGCAATCAATTTAATAATGCATAGAGATGGAGTTCAAAATACGATGAACTCCATGCAAATTCTTTGTAAACCGATGCGCTTTCTTGCCACCCACTTCCTATCCACAGAGCATCACATAATAAGAATATGTAAATAACGCTCCCATTTTATTAATACATATATCATTCGAAACAGGTCCAATGACAAATTGTTTGTTTATTCTTTCAGGCTATCTTTGAATAATAAAATAAGATTTTAACCACGAGCTATTCATAAGATTTTAAAATCAAATAAATATTCAGCATTTCATCATTAAAATCAATAAAACACAGATAAATTGAGCATTTGATTTCACAGAGCCGGCCACTTATTTTAAATTAATGTTTTTATTACCGTTACAAATTATTTGTAACTGTGTTTATATAATTCGTACTTATTTATTCTGGTGGCTTGATTCGAGGCTTTTAATTGTTTTTATTGCTGTAAAGCTTTGACGTTATACTCAGAATACGTGATACATATATTATAGCATATACTAGTGTATGTATGGCTTAATCTGCAAACCAGCAAACTCTACTTATGTTTGAAATACAGATTTTGCTATTGTACATAAAACGGACAAAATTCACGATAAAATGAATACGTAATTGAAAATTGATATACGTAAAATCATCCGCACATGCCAGCCAATTTGAAGCAGTAACATACACATTAACTAAAGTTTTTTGTTGCACTTGAAAATTTGAAACAAATAAAGTTAGCTGGTTTTCCGATTAAGCTATCGATTTCAGATATCGCCATTAGACGGGTTGGTTTTATATTTGATTTATGTGCCGAATTGCAGGATGCTAATCATATCCTTTGCTATTTTCCCCATATGTCACCTAAAAAGGAAAAACTTCTTGAGTCGATTCGACCATTCGTCGGACAGATCAGCAATTACCACATAGTTTCTACGAAATATTATTTCTAGCTTCTAAAAAATCCCGAAATCTCACAACCAGTGAAAAAGTTTGTTTTCAATAAGACTGGATATCAATACGGCTTGGTTAGTTAAAATAATAATCACGCACACTTTAGTGCACACCAACCGAGGTCTTGGAAAGCTACTCTGTGACAATTCTAGTACTTTGAAGAGCGCATCATTTTCGTTACGCCACGGTATACCGCATAAAGGTTGTGGGTACGTAGTGAATAGTGATTATTAATTCTCGATTTTTTTAAATATTCGAGATTGAGAAATCCTTTTTTAGCAATTTTGTAAAACTCTAGAATTAAAGAATTTTATTTTTCATAGTATTCTAGAGAAATCTCAAGTTTATATATTGCTGGGATATATCACATTCATTTTTTTGTAATTTTAAATTAAATAGTAAAATAACCCTGGACTAAAATTTTTGCAATTCTCGAGATTCTCACTAATAATTTCTCAAGAAAAATATCGAAAATATTCAAAATTTCTCGAGAATTCTCGAACACAATCTCTAGTAGTGGGTAGGAAAAGGGAAAGTATTTTATTACGTAGTATAGAGCTTTGAAAACAATTTTAGCATTAAAATAAGCTTAATATAGTTGACACGTGCTTTTCTATTAGGTCACTAAACTATCTACGGTGTAAACTTTAAAACGGAAGCCACAACTTTTAAATTTAAATTTAATATATTCAAAACTTTTAGTCTCATTCCTTTGGCAGGAAAGGTGAGATAACATCAAAAAATCACGAATGTGTCCATTGCTTTAATGGTCTCTATTTGTGTCATGCTCCAGTAATATTTATTGGCAGTTTTGGAACACAGATCTTAATATGTGTCTTTAAGACGCGCTCTACTTCTGTTTAATCAAGACGATAAAAAAGCGTACATCATACAGCTATGGATCATATATTTACCGGCTGGGAATAAGTATGTAAGTCTTTTTTGTCAAACTCAAGAAGATATTTATTTTGCATTGACATGTTAAGAATAGACAAATATTTCAAAAAAATTTAAAATAGTCAATTTGGAGGTTATTCAAACGTTTTCGAGAATCTAAAGATTTTTTTGGATTATTATTTAGTTATATTTCAGATATTTTTTTACCATATTTGCTCCGAATTCGGAGCATGCAAATAAATATCTACATTGTCCAACCCATTGGGTATCCCGTCCTATATTTTCTCATTAAAAAAAAAAACCGAACACATATGGGAATCGAACCCGTATTCTCTCGGTGCGAAGCGAGATAATCAGGGAGACGATTCTATATACTCGTATTTTATTTAAGAGAAATCAAATAAAACTTAATTTTATAGTCATATTTGAATTTTTTCATACTTTAAAATAAGCAGATTTATTAAACACAAAAAGGAAAAATGCTCTCGTGGAGTTATCTATTTATTTCACGGTGGTAGAGATATTTAAAGAAACCATAGCATAATTTTATATTTCATCGAGTAGTGACAAGAGTGATATATTTTCAGCTAAAAATACATATGTTCAGTTTTTATACACCGGTATCGTATCCTGTAAATATTTAAAGCATCTCTGCACAACATATGGCTCACGAGCTGCAATATTCAGTGGAAATTGATTTTTAAACTCAAAATTATAAAATACACACACACACACACGCACTGTAATGTAACGATTTTCAAAGGCAAAATCACGTCTAGCAAATAATGATTTTCGTGAACATTAAATTTAGTTGTAACAAATATCGACAGTGGAAAGGAAAAATGACGTAACCCACATAGAAGAAAGTTTTACAGGAGGCACAATAAACGTGTATTTCATGATTTGAGCCAAAAATCAAAACATTACATAGAGACAACATTGAAGTATCTGAAAACTGAGACTATTTTATTCACTCAATATTATATTAATTTAATGAGTTATTTGAGAAAAAAACTGAAAAATTTATTACGTAAAGCCCTTATTCCTGGTGACAAACTTCACATGCCATCCTTTTTTAAACTTTATTTACCAAATTCACATACTAATTCAGGATTTTCGGCTTACATCCTTTTGATTGAACGTGTATTTAGTTGTACACATTTTGATTATCGAATAAAAGCTATATCGAAGGATTAAGGGTTACGTCCTTTTTTCTTTCAATAGTCGAATTATGTATTGTACTATCCATAGAAATTTTTACTAAACACACTTATAGTGTATTTTTTTTGCTATTTTAATGAACTTCAGACTTTTCTTAAATTAAAGCATTTTGAGTTGGGCAGACCTGGTACGAATTCCAATATTCTTGTATATATCGAATCTTCACTCCAAAAATACGAAAACTTTATATTATATTATAATCTCATAACCATGCTTATAACTGTATTTAAAATAATATTACTTTTTTTTTTAGATATTTAGATGATAAGTGAAAGTAAATATTTAACAGTTAGAAGATAATACAACATACTTACTGTTGTGCGAATTTTCAGATTCGCTATTTTTAGTTATAATTTGGTAATTTTCAGAATTTATTACGTAATCTTAGGATGGAATTACATTATATCAATATTCTTATCATTTTTTTAAATAAATAATAAAAAAATTAAATACCTGCGCTATCATCGGGTCATAATATTTTTGTATCGCATCGGTGGCTGAATAGATATGTGCAGTAGTAGAGGACAGAAGTTGCGGGTTCAATTTCCGCATTTATTACATTTTACCATGTTCGCTCCCAGCATGGAGCATATGGATCTACACACTATAAAGATATCGACTTCGAAAGAGAAGTATATGGATTTCCGCAATGTGAAGACAGACGTCTTGACAGATATTTTTTTTCACGAGAATTGTTTGTCAGACAATTACTGAACCCAATGGGCATCCAGTCCTGCATTTTTGGATTTTTAAAATCCGACAGATGGGAATCGATCAAACCCGCATTCCCCAGATCGCTAGGCGCGCATGATAGCAACTAAAAATCTATGAAGTTTTGTCATCGTTCTTTTATTTTCATCTATAACAGTTTTTGCTGTATAAATTTAAAAAGTAAATTTACATTGTGCTATATTTACGCAACTTGAGTTTATTTTACGGTGTTACTGTGTAATGTGCGAAAGTGAGACAGTGCTAAAAATGGTATTGGTTAGATAGAAATGGCAGTAATTTATCAATGAAAATATTTCACCGACACAAACGAACATAATTAAAAGTTTGTAGTAAAAAAGTCCAGCAATATGATGTGCACAATTGTGTTGTGTCCATTTGTCACATGTGCTGTTTTATGTGTGCAATTGTCACGGAACCTAAAGACGTATTTATTCTATTTGATTAAACGAAATTTGAGACAAATACTTTTTATCTTTAATCAAAAGTTAAATAAGTGTTTCTAAAACGTTTTCCATTAGTTTGAAGAAATGTTTAGAGGCATGTTTCATTAAGACTTAATTGTTAGAAAGACATTGTGAACAAAGAGTGCTGCACGCATACTAATGGACAATGGAATTCAATAATGCTGTCATTCGTCGTTCAATTTAAATAACCATTTAAAAACATTTTGTCATTATAAGCCGTTGCTTCGTGACATAGGGCCGTTGGCTACGAAATTTCCCCTGCTAATACTATAGTTACCACAACAAATTTTAAATCCCATTAACGTTAAATGATGATTTACATATCAGAGGCTCAAAACCGAAATTACTCAACCCACAACATTCATTTTTTTAGTTTTTTTCCCCCTTCACGTAGAGACAATAAAGGTGAGCCAGGCATTCCAAATTTGCTCATATTGTTTCATATAAATGACCGCTACAACTATCCAATAAAATGATAACTTAAGCAGAAGAATACATCACTATATTATCATTTTTTATTTTCTATTGTATTTGGTTTTCCTTTTTTTCTTCTTCATGTCAGCTTCAAAAGTTGAATATACGCGAATCTATCTCAACAATATCAAGATGACCACTACAGCAATACAGTATGTAAATCTGCGAAGCACAAAGATTTATTTTGTCAGATT
Organism: Rhyacophila evoluta; assembly: GCA_022683975.1. NCBI lineage: Eukaryota > Metazoa > Arthropoda > Insecta > Trichoptera > Rhyacophilidae > Rhyacophila > Rhyacophila evoluta. The sequence goes on from JAGVSQ010009887.1 coordinate 8,924, forward strand.
TTCATCGAGAACTTTTTTGAGCAAACTGTTTAACCTATTAAACATTCAGCCCTGCATCTTTGTGTGCATTAAATTCCTGAAACTGCTTGATTCGAACACGTCATCTCCGTCACCAGATATTTTTTCGCTAACGTTTTACATTTTTACCCGCCATAATTTTCTGGTATTTAAGACTTTTATTATTAATATACAGAAATACTACAATTCTACTTTTACTAATATTTTTAACAACGCTCGATTTATTGAATACAGCTATTTTTGCTAAGCCTTTAAATACCGACATAATTTTAGATAAGTCTTTGATTTTGTAGTGATCCACTAAAGTACCTATTTTAAAATATTTTCTTATCGAAATATTGGAAGAAATCGAAAAAAAAATTACACAAGATCTGATATTTTTAATGTGAAATCTTTGCCATGAAGAACATTTGCGAAGAAGCAAATTGCATTCACAAAGGTATCTGGTTTCTCCTTTTTTTTTAGCTGCAAATACTTGTCACACTCTCGGTGGATATTGTTTCTTCCATCTTTTTCAATTTCCTTTATGTATGTTTTGACATTATACCAGAAAATCTATTGCAAAAATTTACTAAACTGCGCAGAATATTGATCATATTGCAAGTGGAAGTTGTTATCGTTTTTTTCCAAATCGATGTATCTTGGTAGATAATATCGGCATTTACTTACACAGAAATGAAGGTTGATACTTGCTAAAGCAATTGCATTTAAAGTTCTTTGAATCCGTAAAATATTCACTAAATGTTGCATAATATTAAATATAATGCACACTGGAAAAAAAACAGAGATTTCTGGGTCCGGTATGGAAAGAGTTAACGTAATACGCAAAGATTTATAGAATTTCATAAAGCAAAGGGTTAATGTCTTATACTTTGTGTGCATACATGTCGTTGGCTTTGTATGCAATATTATTTTATTATCAACTCTCTAATTTGAAAACAATAATAAAAATAATGATTATAATTATTATCAATGTTTTTCTAAGTATCGCAAGCGGAAACATATTATATACTACAGGGTGACTGTAAAACTAAGTAATCAATGTAATAATAATTTTTCAATTAATCTAAAAACTTTCGAAAAATTTCAAATAAATCAGTTGAAAGACAGGATATATTAGAAAAAAATGTAGTGTCTTCCCATCCAGAATACATTTTATCTCCGAGGCCATACTTCGGTCCTATAATAAGGTGCTTCTTACATGTAACGTCCTGAAAACTTTCTATACTATTATATTATATACACAACAGCTTAAAGGACATGTATCTGGAATCACACTTCCAGATATATGTCTTTTAACATGTCACAATATAATACGCGTTCTTATTTTTGATCCTTAAAGACAGTTAGTCTTGTAAAAAAAAATCTTACTAATGGCTAGTTTTATCTTTGACCGAAACGATTGGTTATGTTTTTTCATTGGTATACCAATAACAAGACGATTTTTTCTCTATTATTTTTATTTCTATTCAGTTCTAGTTCAGTTTATATATACTATTATATAAAATAGAAGAATACGTGGGACATAATAATTTCGTATAACACAATATAATTATACATGCATACTAATTATTTCTATGTTACATATACATATTTTTGCATAATCTTAAGTTTAGATGTGGATTTAATAAACAATCTAAAAAACAACTTATGTTTTCTAGTTAGAACATACTACTTCTTGTGTGAAACCCTTTACTTAACTATTCTTACGATGATAAAACTAAGTAATTTTTCTCAGAAACTTTCTTACTAGTAGTTACCCAATAAAAAAGCTTTCATTTAAGGGGTCTCATTTTGTGTCTTATAGTAAAACTACTAGGTAATGCTACTCATTTTCGCTAAGAACACTCCATGTAGAGATTAGGATGAAGTTATCAAAAGAAATGAAAAAGCTCGCTTCGGCGTATATTGAACTTTGTATACGATGTTGATTGAGAAAATATCTTCAGTAACTTACTTGAAGAGAGCTTTATGATTGTATGTAATAAAACAAAGTGAATTGGTACGTCGAAGTCTACGTCCGTAATAGTGATATTTAAGGATCTATCTAGTTAAAGAATATATTGATCTGATGTAATGCGATAATGTAAAGGAATTTATTCGTATTCATCGATATTAAGTTGTTTAGTAAGGAATAATAAAAAAAACGTTGATAAAAAATTGCTTAACTCAATAAACGAAAATATTAAAAAAGAGTCCAATTCAAATATTTGAAAGTCGATCTCCCATAAAATACACATCATTACTCTTTAAATTTGTCAACCGATAGCCATATGAAAATGTTTCGAATACAGATTCCGGCATGAAAATTATTGCTGTCTCTTAATATGGGATAAAGTGACAACAAAAATATATGTAATTTGTAATAGTTAATAAAGACATATTATGTGTATTTAATGAATTCTAATTTATAATAAACTGATGAACTGTGAAACGAGGGGATATTAAATTGAGTAATTTAATCCACAAATATATGTGCTAAGCATCCACCCGCCCCGCCTTTACATCTGTTCTTGATCAGGCGCATCGCGGAGCAATCTACTTTATTTGACGGGAATGTCCCGGAAGTGAATTTAACATATATTTTTCAAATCTTCTACGCACTTAAGTGAGTGAAGAATTTATTTTAAGAGATTTTATTTGCCGGGTCAAGTAATTTTATATAAAAATGAGATATCACCGTTCTCAATCCACTCTTATGACTTCTACGAGTACTGGAATTCAATTCAATGTACACACAAAAACTAAAAAGCACCAAGAATAAATGATACACTCGCATTACGCTAATTAAAATTTCAATCATAGTACATTATAATGACAAAATAACACATTGTGACTGTACTGAAAAATTGCGATAGGCAAAATATACTCAATGTATATTATCAATAAGAATATTTTTAACAAAACTAGTGAACTATATAGCTGATAATTACATTGTTTAATTCATTCACATCCTTCTTTGCGATCGTAATTTTCGCCAACAGTTGGCAACCATCTTGCTTACTTCTGATTTTTCACAGTAGCTTGATCTGACGAGTAAGGTTGTAAAGAATTGTTTAACGGAAATTTGGTTCTTTACTACGTTACCTCTATTATATATATAAAGCTCGCATTTTTTAAATCAAACCATCGATTAAAAAACCTTTATTTTAGCTTTATTTTTATAAAATTTTATCCCATAAGCTAACTCAAATACTGTTATTCGTTAACTGTACTCAAGCTTTAACTGGACATTAATTTCATAAAATATATTATAACGCTAACATGGTCAACGTTTAGGAAGTACGAGTCTATAAATCAAAGTCGAGTTTATATCGGTTCCATTATAAAATATGAAACGCATCTGCTGCAGTAAATTATTACATTACCGTATAACCCACAATTACGTTTTCTATTATTTTTATTTTACAAAATAAGACAGCACAGCATTGTAAATCTGTTACAAGATTGGATTGTATTATTACAAACAAACTTATGAACTTACAAAAAAGTACTTTATTTAATGGAGCTTAATTTTAATATGTTTAAAACAATTATCAGGACTATTTTCAATACTTATAAATAAATATATACTTGGCAATCACTTGAAAGATGCTTTGTTTTTAAAGCTTTTTTAAACGTTTTTTAAACTCAATCGTAGACTTTTATAATTGTATGTAGATTTTAAATTGATACGTGTTTTTTTTCTATAATTAGATCCTGGGCATAGACCCAGCGAATTAAGCAAACAATCATTCGTTTTATATATACATAATTTTTGTAACATATCTCATAAGACATCTTCTGTAAATATTAGAGACTCATTATGCCGCCTCTTGGACCGAGAAATACAATTTTTGTACTTAATTTTTTAATTTGATTAATGATTACATTTCATTTGTTTGAAACAATCAAGTTTTTAATCTTGCTAATCACATTTGATTCAGTATTCAGTATAGTCTGGTGCTATAAGTCTATTAATAGTTCTGTTCGGGAACTGAACATAATTTGAACCTTTAAAATGTGATGATATTATCACAGATCTGATATTTGTAAATAATTTGATCAATTATATCGATATATTTTAGAGTACTTTATTTCTAATTTACGATAAGAAGAAAAATTTGAAAGTCAACAAAATGAATTTGTGTAGATGATAAATACTTAACTTTATTTAAGCCGTAAGCAAAATTATTATAATAAATAATTTACTTATTTTTACCCATAATCACTAATCATGCCAAATAATAAAATAAAAAAATGCCAAATAATACAATATAAAATAAATAAAAAAAATAATACCAAATTATAGTTAATATTTTCAACTGATGGTGCTTGATGGAAATTGATTTTAAATTCTGTATTATTTAAAACTGGTA
>JAGVSQ010009888.1:0-13299 GCA_022683975.1 Rhyacophila evoluta
TGTGTGCGCAGATGTCATGTGAGCACTTGTCATGCGTGCAGTTGTCATGGAACCAATTTGCATAAATTTTTAAGGTGATAATTAAAAAATGATTGTTACTATACTAAATAATGTAAAAATAAAAAAAATATATAATGTTATCAGTGGAATGAATGGCTAAAATGTAAACTGGGGACATGACAAAAAGAGGCCTCATAATACAGACGCCTTTGTGGCATAAAAATAATAAAACTTCAAAATTTCCCGATCGTCACGTCTGTCAATAAAAAAAATCTGCCGGAATTACAGCGTAAACTTTTTTGAACGCGCATTTTGACTGTCACGATTTGGGGGATTTACCGGAATCGGTGGGAAACGGGGAGAAAGTTTTCATATTATTAAAGTGATCGAATGGTAGGCAACCACTATACCGAAGCGCTATATCGATTGGGCTTTCTTTGTAATTTACTTTGAGGCTTCTTGGAGTCGAGCTCCGATTTAGTTTGAACAGTGGCGTACTAAATAATTAGCATATTGAATGTCAAATTAAAAAAAAAAAAATGAACTCATAATAGCTGGCGGTTCGTTTTATGTAAATTTCATTTAGAAATGTTAAGCATGATATTTAAATTAAGAAAAATGTAGTAAAACAACGATTAAAAAGTAGCATAAATACCAATTATTTATTAAAATAAGTTTATTTTTGATAGATTTAATAACAGCCATCAATTTATTTAGCAGTTCAAATTTTCGTGGTTTTATTAGATCACTAAATTAAAAAAACTTTTTTTAAACTAATGATTCCGAAATGAATAACTATTAAATATACTTTTTAATTTATGAGGATTTATAATTATGCGAAATGATTTAACAATCCACATAAAATGTTGATAACTTTCTTTAAATATTTTTTTATATAAACAATTTATAGATAACCTATAAAACCGTGTTCATTTCAAGCCACACAAAGCATTATTATAATCTTATGCTTTTAATTCGTAATTTTATATGATTAGTTGTCTGACGATCGCTCTTTTTTATCTAAGCTAGCTGAAGCCTTGGAAAAGGTTTAGTTTGGCTAACAATTGATCCATTTGAACAAAAACACGGTAGGTGCACATTTTATATTTACATTTAAATCTTAAGTTCACATTTGTTTAAAAATTGTTGTATTTTTACTCCACCAAATGCGTTTATTACTATAAATTTCCTTTTTCAGAGAATTTATAAATTAACAAGACATGACACGTTTAGTAACAATTACTATAAATTCTCTGTAGTCAGATATAAATATATATATGTGGGAAAGACCCTCAAAGTAGTGAAAAAAGTGATATACAAATTTAAAATAATTAACCCAGTCATAGAATTCGCCACATAGAACGCCACATCACACATAAAACTGAGTTAATGCTCACGTCTGACCGACGTAACTCTCGAACAATCACAGAATTACTTATGTAATGAGAAATCGAACACTTTTAAACGCACCAGGACCGGCATTCGGTAAAATTTATTTTGAATTAAAACAAGAGATCGACACGCCTGTTAAATTAATAAAAATCGTTGCCTAGAAAATCTTCGAGAATTTAAAAAATGATTTTTATAAATAATTCATTATTTCAACACCAAAATAGATGGAAAAACACTATATTTATTACATATAAGACCACTAATAAATAATCATTTATTTCAAAGATTCTGTAATTGTTTTCATTTACCAACATTGATTCTTATGGACAGCCGAAACAATTCGTGTCGCGAATCTCAAATTTAAAACTTCTATCACTATTTACTCAATAAATTTCAATTAATTTCTGTCATAATATAAATATTGAATAGAATTAGTATTATGGGCGAAAATATGAGCCATTTGCTTGGTTTTCTTCTGGCATATAGTTTGGCTAGAAAATATTGGAAAAAAAATCATTTTCCTTAATGTTTGCTGAATGAATATCAATAAAATGATAGTGGCGTAAATTGTTTAGAGGTGCGCCCTTTGAAAGGAGTGAATTAGTGGGAAATCGGTGATTACAATCACGAATCTGCGCGCGGGATATCCTTAGGTTAATTGTTTTAATATTCGATTAATGATTCCGATAAGCTTTTGAATTGTATTAGTGACGTAGGGTGCGTGTTACAGAAGGCATTTAGAAGGATTATTTATTGTGAAATACATTAGTACAGTCGGCACGTTGTGTGCTAAAAACAATTAAAACCTAGTTTTTTGAGGATTTACAACTCAGTCAGTTTTACACATACAAAATAAAATAAACCATTTTAATGTTTGACACTAAGCAATCCATTAAAAACGCTTGACACAAAGAAGTCTTATTTTTAAATTTAAACTACAGCTGTTGTTTTTGTCATTTATAATCAATATTCGATAACAGGGATACTTTTTTTAAAATTCATCTAATTTTACTGATAAAATTGGGAGGAAAACACAGCTACACTTGCTGAGAAAGTAGCTACCTGGCGACCCCTTAACACTACAAAACGTCTTAAAAGTAGATATAGTACGCTGTCTCAATGACATAGTAAATTACGAAGTACCACAATAAACAAGTTCGATCGAGTCAGCAGTGGATGCAGGATAATTATTGTGTTTTCGAAACTTACTTGTTGATCGTGTAAGAGCTCACCGTATTGAGCGATTGGCTTACAATCAGTATATACAAACTTGTAACAAATGGAATTCAGGTTACCGGCATGGAGTGAAGATGGTAAGTTACCTGCAAATAAAGAAAAAATAAAACAAATTAATAATCTAGCTTTTTATTGTTCAACGTTACAAACTATTAACTGATCCATATATTTTAAGTCAGCTGTTATAATAATATACTCTTAAAAATACTTGTTTCTGTAGAGATATAATCATTTTTAAGTTTTATATTTTATTTTTAATTTTAAGCTTATTAGACAGTATTTAAACATATTATACTCGAAAAATTAATTGATTAAGCAGCAATTGTTAATTGAGATCAAAAACAATGTAATATATTACTATATATTATATAGTACGACTAAACTATTGGTTCCATTGGTTAGCGTATTTGTGTTATAAAGAAAACAAACATATGGTAAATAAGTATAAATGTATTTTATTACTGCTGTAAATTATATTAGAATGCTAGGAATTTTCAATATGATGGTTTTCTTTCACTGCCTTATAAATATTGAAACTTGTATGTGAGTATTTGATATGAAAAAAGGATACATAATTTTCTAGGTCTTAAGATATGGTTTAATTATTAGACTCTAATATGTCGAGAAAAGTCTTTATATTATTGAAATCAAATGCAATAGACAAAATTACATCCGTCAGCTCAGAACAGAAGAAACTCTCTCTTGAGTCCACAATACGTAATGATATGATGAATTACACGTATTTTTATATGATAATATAATAATAACATAATGCAACAGAATCTCAGTTGTTGGCCAGGAATTAGTTTACATAATAGTAGCGAGGTTGTTAGGGTTGATTTATATCAAAGATACAAGGATACTATTTTGGTTTCATAAGGATCAATTAGGTGATAATTACATATTTTAACAAGTTCGTTTTGAAAAAATTAAATTACGGTACAAATTATGCCAATATTTCAATGCGCAAAGCATGAGTTAAGTAGGGATAAGTGTTCGACTATGAAATGAATAAATTTTGATTATTTTTCAAGCGATAAAGTAATATAAAGGCTATGGTTTCAAATTTGTAGTAGTTATTCAAGGTGTCTGCATTAAAAATGCAAATGGTTTGCGGTAATTACAGAGTCGATAAAACTGACTTATGGGCACTAATTAGATTGCGGCCCACCTTGTTTCTCAACTTTATTATTTGCCAGGTACGAGTATACCGTTTTATTACAAATTTTTCACCAATTTCGAATAAATGTGGTTAATTTTCACTCACGCAATGGAAACGTATGTTGGAATAATATTTTGTATCGAAAAGCTTTATGCATTCAATGTTGATTCTAACAAGATGTTTTAACCTAATATATTTTACAAGGAAAAACTATTTAAAACGTAGTACTACTATTGCGAGTTTTAAGCTTTGTGTTGTCGGAAATAAATCTTTGAAGACGTAGAAAAAAATCACATGAAACAAATTTTCTACTGTTTGGAAAAAAAAAACAGAGATACAGGACTTAACTTATAAATGATTCTAGTAAAAAATCTGTCAAGATAGTTTTCACATTGTTGAGATCCATATGCTTAACTTTTGGAGCGGGCATTATACAAATGGATTCAAATTATATCCTTATTTTTTCATAACACCATGAATTTAACTATATACATACAAAACTTCTTCCCTTTAAAAGTTTTATAAAAGAATGTGGATATGAAAATACAGGACGAATATTTTTGATAGTTATACTATTTTGTTTATTACTAAACTATGGCTTATTAAAAATAATGAGATATAATCTGAAAAATATATATTAATTTATAAAAAAATCTGTGCTTAATACCTAACGCGAGTTAAAGAGTTGTCAACATCAAGTAGCCAAGTAGAGTCAAGTGAAATAAAAAAAAAATACCTGTTGTAGAATGGAAAATATCTTCACTGACTTGATAGAATAACGCATTTTTATTAGAAATAGTTACTAATTATTGTAAAAGTTAGCACTTCATATTATTAATAAAGACTGATTTAAATATAGATGACGAGGTGCTGAACAGAAAACTATTAGTTATTATGTGTGAGATATATGAATTGATTTGTTTATAATATCCATTTTACACAATCACATGCCTATTAATATAAACTTTGAAATATTATTATTCATTAATACATCATCAAATTTGCATAAAGTTTATACTGTTTAATGATTATTGTCAAAGATTTAATGAATCTTACACTGGCACCGACGGCCTTTTTATGACCCTCATAATAATTTTCTTATTGCCTATTGATTTTAATTTGCCAATATTTGAAACCATTAAAGCTCGTTTCGCAGCTTCTTAGTAGGGTGACCAGATGTTGCCGTGGCGGTCTTTAGTTTAAATTAGTATTTAACGACAAGTAAAAGTTTGTTTAAAACTTAATATCACTGCTCTGTCCACTTTTAGCTGCGCACTGTAACATTAGCTGCTTCGATTATGGATAGTTAAAAACTAATTTGAGATGAAACCTTCTACAAGATTATTGGTAGTTAATGCACAAATTTAATAAAATCTTATTTTAGCCAATAATAATAATACTAGTTATAATTTAGATGATGGCCCAGTTAAATTTTAAGTACATAGTTCTAAGATAATTATCCCATGGACATTAAAAATTCCCGTACACATATAGCAAATAATAACACATTATTTTAATTATAAAAATAAAACATTTGACAATATACCTAACATAGCCTAACCTACAATTGAAAGTGTTTTTGCTCGGGACTGTTTTAAACAAGAAAAAATCGTCCGGGTATTATTAACAGCATGTTAATTTACGAGTTTTTTTATTCAGGGTATAATTGTCCTGTTATCAGCTAAATCAGCTATATTTCAACGTGTTTACTCGTTTCGAAATAAAGAAATAATTTTGATTTATTGATATCTATGTAAATGTTTACAATATTATGATTGATGTTTCCCATCAGAAATCTTCAAGAGGTAATAGACAATTGTTCATCTCACGTTAACCAAAAGTGAAAAAAACGAATGGCATATTCAACTATCTGTAAGATTTTTCTCTGACAAGCAACTGACAGAAAATTGACAGCCTCAAATACCTGGAGTTACCTACCACCGGAAATTTGACTTTGCAAAAAGGGGCACGCTATTTGCATACGATTTGTTGGGACAACTTTCGTTGCCGTATCGAGTTTCCAGGGCTAAACTCAGTCAAAACAAAATGTAACGTTATGTATTTTAATGGCATTGATTTATGACTGAAATCTATCAAGACTAATTAGAAACCAAAACAAAAATATCAAGTCTTCACTGTGAACGCTTTCCGTTTGTATAATTTGATTGGAACAAGGAATCGTGTTACGTAATGACCCTTTCACCACATCAGAAATGACACTGCTATATTATGATAGATAAAGTTTCATATAGTTTTAAATTATCTTATATTAAGAAAACTGTACTTCGCGCTCATAAAATTTTGGTACTTTGTAAGGTCGCTAACATATTCATCTAATTTTGAGCAGATTGCGGACATGATTTGAACATAAATAAGAATAACTGGTACCGACACTAGTTCCTGAAAATCTCGTATGATATAAAAATTCTTCTCTGATCTTGAGAGTATGGTGAAAAAAATGTTAATTAAATATATAGTTAGTTAATAATATCATTCATAATAATACAGCACCCCCCACTTGGTAGTCGGCAATCGTCTTAACTGTTTGACTTCGTTAGGTGGCTGCTTTAGGCTGTTTTTACATTATATTTATTTATTATTTTTATATGGATTTCTGGATTGCAGGATACGTATTTAATGGTTGAATTATTGTTTTATTGTTAGTTTTAGTACTTTTTACTTGTTAGTCAAATGATTTTTACATTTATTGTGTATATTATTTTGCAAATAATATATATATGTACGAAAGAATGTTCATATTGAAATTATTTTTTTTTTCATTCGAAGTGATAAAATCTGTTATGTTAAAGTACAATTCTAGAAAATATATATTATACGCAATACTAATGAGCAATTTCTAATGAAATAGGTACCTGTTGTTGATACTAATTGAATTTTTAATCAACGTTAGAAAAATAGAGAAATATTAAAATAATATTTTGTGTTAGTAATATAATTTTTCAACATCTAATATTTCAATAGAATACGATGCAAATATATACTTCTAATAAATGTATAAAATAATTTATAACATAATTCCATAATATTAAATCCTGAAATTATAATAGAATAATCATGGTTTTAGGAATTTGTACGAGAAATCTAAATCTGCTGATATAAAAATGCTCAGCAACGTTTGAAGAAAAGCTGTTTCTTTGAGTTTCTTCACTACAATTAGAATCCAACTTAAACGATCTTATTACTTAGCGAAATAAATTAAGCTCTGTAGCAATTTTATTTATGTAATGCTTTATTGCACGAAGCTTTCATTAAAAAACGGCAAGATCTTTTTAAAAATTATTTCCCTTGTAATGAAACGTTGGAGTTATTATATTTATTTCTTCAGAATATTTTGTACATCATATTAAGATTTGCTTGGTTTAGTTACACAGCTATGTAATAAATTATTCCTCTTTATAGTGATGGGCTTGGCGATTTTTATATTATTGCTTGTATTTATATAAAGTAGTTAATAAAAAAATCTTTTATTTTAGAGTGTTTAAATTATGATAGAGTGAGTTCTTAAAACATCATTTAGTTAAAAAGTTGTCAGAAATTAAATAATTGCAATGGCTATTTAATTCATACTATAAATTTAATCAATGGTGTATACAATGTTTATTTCACATCAGGTATTTTTGAATGTGGCTATTTTTATTACAGATGTATTTTTTTGAAGGGTTTTTTTTATGCAAGTTACTTTGTGTTTCCTTCTGTTTTGACGAGGTAATATAATAATGCTAGTTTTTTTACATATAATATAAGTACATTAAGTACAATTTGGTTATATAGGTTTATGTATATTTTTTCTTAATTTTAACTATAAAAATCAACTGAAAATTTGAAAAAAGATTACCATCCAAATTTACATGAATTATTTTTCAGAAAAGAACTATTTCAAGATAAAAACTATAACATTTTATACATTCATTTACTTATATTTATCCTGTGGATCTATTTATGAATTGAAATAAGCAAATATGTTCTATATGGCGCACGTTATGTTATTCATTGGCTTGCTATATTCTAAGGTTCCGTTCGTATGTAGACAAACTTTAATATTTGAAAGTTTTTTTTTCTACACGCGTTCTCCAAATTAAAGCGTATTGTTCAAACCAAGTTATTTAGTACGCAGTTATTAAATATAAAATAAGTATATATATTTATAGAGGAAAGGATGCAATCATCGATATGTATTAAGGATTGTCAGCATAATATTTAATTGGCATACAAAATATAATAAACGCTGTGGATATTCATAATAAGTAAATAATATTTATGTTCATGGAGGTTTTCATTTGAGACTTGCCACCTACTGGTAACATAAAGTATGTTATATTATGCTTGTTACCAAGCGGTATCTTACGAAAATTTTCGCGATGGAAACTTATGCAAATATGACTTTCTGTGTTTATAGCATTACGTCTCGTAAACACGACTTTTAAGGCTAACTAATGCGAAACAGAATTCGAAATTATAAATTAGAGAAAGGGACACGAAGAAGCAAAGAGTTATTTATGCGAATGTTTGTGTTCGAAATGTTTATACGGAGTTGAGGCAAAATGCAAATATTTATTTCGGTGATAGAGTGTGCATATTTGTGTTACAAGTATGGAAGCGTTCGTCTGAAGTTTAGTATGTTTGCGTCCGTTAAACCTGCGGATCTTATTGTTTACATACCTCACCGATCCTGGCACCCTGATACCTCTATTTGCAATTTCATAGAGCGCTAGACAAAAAAGCGCTTTCAAAGCTTACGTTGGGTCGTTTTCACTAAAAACAATAAATACTTCAACAACGTTACTTATCTACAAAAAAGACCCTTCTCCCTTTTCAATGTAGAATAAAACCTTTTATTATATTTAGAATTATAGTAAAATAACAAATTCACAACGCGTTTTCAAACCTTCAATAAAAGTTCAAAATGAAAGATTTAAACGGAGTAAAAAAATATTTAAAAAGCGATATGATGTAAAACTATTAAATTATTAAAAAAATAATATTTGCCGTAGAAGGCTGATAATTAAAAGAATATAACATTCCACATCATCTGTAATTTATTAATATGTTTGAATGAATCCATATATAAATAGCATGTATGAACAATTTTAATATAACTATGGGATTTGAATCTTCGCAACTGTTGCCCTAACAAATTAACCATTGTTTTACTGTACTGTGAATTCAAAATTGCTGTGATAATCATTAAGTTTTACCGAATACATGTGACCCGGTTTCATAGCTTAAACGGCTGGAGCTGTTTGACTAAAATATGTAACAATAAAATTGGTTTAGAATTATACGTAGTTAATGTATTTCATTAATTGAATATTGAAAACAATGTTCTAGCCTGTGTAGATTATGTGTCTTATTTTAAAATGATTTTTTTTTGTGAAAGTGAAAGCGTTTTTTCATTTTGATGATCAAAGTATTTCTAATTTTGTAGTGTATTATTTAGTAGTTTAAGTTAAGTTATCGGATATATCTAATAAATTCAAAAACTTTCATTTAAATTAATCTTTAAGCTTGGTTAATATTTTTAAATAAACAATTCAGATTTCCAACACGTATTGCATTGTTCTATTAAATTATGTATTTTTTTTTTAAATATAAAGGATATTTATGAACCCTGAGTACGATGTTATTTGTGAAAAAATGCAATATTCAAGAGAAAATATATTTTAAGAAAGCTCTAGAGATATCGAAGAAGAATGGTTATACATATTTTATCATACAAATTTGAAAGGTGATACACTGAAAAAATAGCGCATTCGAGGTTTTTTTTTATAAAGGTAAAAATGATGGAAAAATCATATCATATCATGTATGGATGAGATTGATGCATCAAATTTTACTTATCATGCAAAATAGATTTTAAATTTCTGAAAGTTTTTATATTTTAATGATCACTATAAGAGAGGTAAATATAGTGAAATAAACAAATGTGTTTATGATCCATGCTTAAAAGGCTCAGACCGTGATTACGCTAATGTTCACAAGTATTTTTAAAGCAGATATTTAAATTTGTATACACGTAAATTGTCAAATATAGTGAGCGTAAAAAGTTGAACAAATGAATAAAAATAGATTTTCGGAAGAGGATTCTATCCTTTGAAATTCATATACTTCAGTCTTGGTAAGCTGTTTTGATGTTAGTCAATGTAAACGTGTAATGTGTAAGTTTAAAAATAACTTTAATTCGCAGTTATTGTATTGTATATCCAACGCTAGCTGACATTATTATAGTCTACAGAGTATTTTTGGCTGGCATTATGTATTCGATAACTATCTTCTATCTCTGTTGCCTTATTTATTCGTACAAATGTTATGTAATCTGAAATAAAAGAAAGAATACATGATCTGCAAAGTGTAAGCACTGTATACGGAAGAAAATACGCAGTTTTTTTTCAAAAGGGTTTCCTTAAAAAAAATAATCGATGTGTAAATTTCCTGTCTGCTATTCTTTGTATAGAAATATCCATTTTTACTGAAATAAGAAACCTGAAAACTTGTGTGAGAAGACTGTCGTGTAGCAGAAAATGTAGAATATTCTCATAGGATTTGAGACACATCACTGAACAATAATAAAACCGGGAAAATGGAATATTTTCCAGGTGATGATATAAATATTTCTCGAAGACGGATACGCAGGGCGATGCAAAAGAGGGTCAAAAGGGGTAAACGAAATAAATATGCGAGAAAAATGTTCTACAAGGGTAAATGGGGACAGTGGCGGGACATGAAACTAGCGTCTGTTAGAAACCATAAAACCCTACAATGTTAAGAGAGTTACGATCTAGTACGACCACACGTTTATAGTGTGAAATATAGGTACTTTATTTTTGACAGTGCTGACGTATTATTTCTAAAGTGTTTTGAAAGTGGGCATTTGAAGAAATAGCCAACACATTTTCAAGAAATTATAAATTTAGCATAAAGTAGATGGACCGGGTGGGTACAATGAAATAAATGGTTCCTTTGAATAATATTAAACACACAATAAAAGAAATTTACCATAATTCATGAGTAAAATAATTTTGATCTTTTATTTCCAAAAAAAAATTGATTTCAAAGACCAGAATTAGAATGTAGAATCATTTTAAAACATGAATGTTCAGTAATAAATTAATGAACACATAAATTAATAGCCACGAGTGAACACTAAGTATAAGTCTTTTTCAGTTTTATAAACATAAAAATATTCATATTATGGTAGATGAAACTTCAAACATAAAAATTCAAAATAATTGTTGTGCCATAAATAAATGAAACCAAAAGATTCATTTTGTATTAATATTAAACAGGTTTGAAATATTTTTCTCTTAGTGGTATATTTATGGCTATTATGATATTGATGTAAAATAAATATTTTAAATATTAACTATATATGAAAATACACTTTAAATAATTAATCTACCGTTGAATATTTATCAATTACTTAAATAAAATTGATAATCTTTTTATCATATAATCGGTTAAATGCTAATACGCAAACACTATGAGTTTTTAATTCATTTGGTGTATATATACAGCCTGAAAATACGTGAAAGTAAAATTTGGATCAAAACAAGGTCAATTATAATTTGTATATGAATTGGAGCATTTGAGGTTTCATAGAGTAAAGATATGCCGTAACATTCACATCACCAAATAAAAATGAACACCAATAAATTTGATTTCGAGATCTATTTTTCTGATTAATTCATAAAAACGCATACTTAAACTTTATTTGCGGAGCGAATTTTTTAAAAGCTCAAACTGGAAAAGAATTCCCGTATTGATTTGGTGTTGTGTAATTAAATTTGTAAGTCCTTTATTGTATTTTGTTTCTAAATATACCGCCATCCAGCTTCAAATAACAGCCTCGAAATACGATTTTCTACCAGAGTTCAGTGAAAAACCAAGACAATCGAATCATCCCACTTCCGCTTCAGTACGCCATTGACTTGTTTGCACCGCCTTATACATGATAATGAGGGTGGAATTCGTTTTTTTCTTTTTTTTTTGATAGGAAGCCTGTTCCGCACTTCTGTGGAAGGGATCCATTTTGATCTTCAGAGTTTTAAATTACGCGTTAAAGTACAATATTTGAGTGAAACCTGTCAATATCAGACGCCAAGTTTAAAAGATATCGGAGAAATAGTTTAGACAGTGTCTATTTTTTCAATGTTCTTTCAGATTGTAAAGTATTTTCTATAAATATGTCCTTGTCATTTACATTGTCGAGGAAATTTATCATAGCTAAAAAGAGAGTAGAGACTTAAAATAATAATAAATATTATAAAAATATCGATGTAAATCTAGATAAAATGCCACAAAAGACAAAATTTAATAATACGTGGTTATAATCGGTTTTGTAATGAATAAAGTATAAAGTAAAACTAGAACGACACAAGTACATAAATTAAAAGCTTTATAGGAAATATATATAATTTCATTTTAGTATAAAAGACTAACCCATATTAATAATGCAGTTCGTAAATACGTCATATATTTGAAATAAATTTTAATTTTATGTTCGAGCTTTTTCGGGAAGGTTTTGGTTTGGAATGCTGTAATGTCTTTTTTATATAATATTACTTACTTAGAAAGTTTTTTTCGTTAAAGTTAAAACTTTGTATAATGCAAAAATACGAGACACGTGTAGAGTAAAATTATTAAAAATCACAACCGCGCGCGTAAACTTTTTTCAAATCGATTACGACCAAGCAAATGCGAAATTGATAGAGATATTTTTGTCGTTAAGTCAATACATTTTGAAAATGATTAATGATAAAAAAGAGCACGAACCTCTTATGTACCGCATATACATAGTATATTGTATAATACGGAAGTGAATATTGCGAAACTATGAAAGGTTGGTTAAACTACAAAATAAATTAATTTTCCGATTAATTCAGTTTTAGTTTGACATTTATTTAGGCATAATTCCCTAATGTGTATGATTTTTATTGATAAATATCTCTTATGGTGGTTTTAATGTTATAAAAATAAAATATAATTTAAGGATTCGACAAAGAGATGAGATATGCCAATTTAGACCATTTATGATTTGAAAACTGAATGAGTATCTTTTCTATTAAAAAAACTTTGTAAATTCTAAATTATTTAAAACTGGTAAGCTTAATTTAGAATTTAAAATCAATTTCCATCAAGCAAATATTAATTAAAAACTTTGTAAGTAATATTTACAACAAATAATAATAATAATTTAATCATATAATCAGAAAAATAAATTAAATTAATAACACGTTTGAAGTAAATTACATTTTAAGCAACGTAGTACTTAATTTTTTTAATAGTGAGGTTAGAGTTGGAGTTCCGAAAAATCAACGTTATTTATATGTTTTGTTATTTTCATTCTAGTGAAATGGTATATAATATCTAAAATATGGAATAAGAGAAATGAAGATAAATAATAGATAGTAATATTTATTGCATTATCCCCGGTAGCGTAGTTGGTAGCATGCGCGCCTAACGATCTGGGGAATGCGGGTTCGAATCCCCAT
>JAGVSQ010009889.1:0-13296 GCA_022683975.1 Rhyacophila evoluta
TAGGATCTGTCTAACTTACTTGGTAGACAATCTCTTTTTCCTTCTGTATATATATGTATTTTTAATTCTTTCTTTATTATTTTTTAAATATTTTAATATGTTTGTTATAACCATATGTATGCCGTATTGTTAATGTATTAAACTTATAATTTGTAATATTACAACATGTAAAGATAAATAACTATTGGCAAGTTTCATTTTCTGTATTTTGTAATGCCAAATAAATACTAATAACTAGTCTATTAATACGTCTGTAATAAATGTAGATTCGATACATTTAATTTGTTACGTTTTATGTGCAATGTTGTGAATGCATACAATTTATACTTCAGCGTTTTAAATGTTCACGAGAACGTTACACATTATTAATTCATGTCTCCCCGATAGCGTAGAAGTCAGCGTGAGAGCCTGGCATTCCGGGGAATGCGGATTCGATTCACCAGCTGTCAGATTTTTAACAATCCAAAAATGCAGGACTGAATGCCCATTGGGTTGAGAAATTGTTTGACAAAAAATTCAATTCAACAAAAGTCAAGACGTCTTCACATTGCAGAGATCTACACACTCTTATTTCGGAGTGGATATCTTGACACTATATAGATCCATATGCTGCACTTTCGGAGCGAATAGGGTAAAAAAATACTTATAACTTATCAACAATATAATGCATTTAATTTATAATGTTGTGAATGATATTGATAATTGATGAATTGATAATGTGCAATGTTATCATGCACATTTAAAACTGTCAATTATATATTTAAGGCATTATCATGGCATAAAATTTTGTTAATAAATCGTTTTAAATTAAACGTATAATATCTTAGACAATTTATTAGTATTTATTTGGCATAAAAATGGTACAAAATGGGGAGAATAGAAAATGCAGAAGAAAACTTCCGTGATAATTATTTTTATATTTGTTGTGAATGCTTTGTATCAATAGTTTGTTACGTTCTCAACATGTAAAATAAATATTTTAAATTAAAAAATCTGGTGTTTCATAATATATCACATTATATTACAACATTTGAACGATTTTTAAATATGGGACTCGTATGTTTTTGATTGAAAGATAAAATAATAAATGATTAAAGATGATGTATAAAATTCTATTATGTGTCGTCATAAATCTTTCGCGTGCCACTCATTCGCCATCGCTGTAGTTGTATCTATGTTTATAACAAATATTTACAATTGCATCAGACAGCACTGATTTTAACGGGTTAGTTATGTTATCGAAAAGTGAAATATTGTACGCTGAAGAATGCTCGGGATTGCTTAGTTAACGCTTTAGTTGGCGAGGCGTTTGGTATTGATGTTTAGTAATGCCGCATTTACAGTTGAACGATGAGTAGATAATAAAAGCGGGAAGCATAGTTCAAAGTAAAATGTGTAGACGTCATTAATAATACGTCACAGTTTATCAAAAACTTATTGGATGCAGTGGAAACCATTATATATGAAACCTTCTTCATCTTCTTCACCACATGCCGCCTCCAAAGATCCCTGTCAACAGTATTCTTGCGTCCTACCAGGTCATACCTACATCCCGTAACTTTGCCGAATACATTCTATAGATAGTTTTTAGCAGCTGTCAGGGAGGCCGACGACAGGTTAGCTTGAATAATAGGCAGGTCAGATTCAGATTTTTTTGAGGCATCCGCAATATGTGACTAAGCCAGGTCCAGCGTCGTAGATCCACTTTGTAAGTGATAAGTGACTGCATGGTCTGTTCTCTTGTATTCTCATTTCGAATAAAGTCATATGCCCAGAACCCGCCACAGGCAACCGTTCTTAAAGCTCAGAATACGGTTATTTTGAGCATTTGATGGGTGCCACGTTTCACAATCGTAGAGCAGCACTGACAGAATGCATGTATTGAACAGGCGGTATTTGGTTTTTACTTTACACAGCTTTGAGTTCCAGACATTTCACATATAATTAAAAGATGTTCCAGCAATCTCTTTTCGAATGGTGAGCTCATTTTGCGAAGTGCCATCTCCCGTAATGTCATCTGAAACTGTTGACACTCTCGATCCTCTGTCCATCGCTAGTAAGAGAATAATCAGGATCCGGGTAGGCACGGTTGCACGTAACGTTCGTCTTTTTTGCATTACGAAATCAAAGGGACTTAAATATTTTTTCACGTTAAATGAATTTCATGTTAAAAGACACATACAAAAATAACACACCAATGTTTCCTATCTCTTAAAATTGAATTAGTTGAAATCTGCTAAAATTAACACTTGTACATTGCCAAATATATCATATTAAGTACACTATTAACACATTCAACAAAAAAATATATTGTCACACAGCAAATCGCATTTCATCACAAAAACACAAAATTCGAGACTTTCAATAAAAGCATCACCGAGTTGGAAGACAGACTGACCTTTGATAAATCGGGTTTATTTTTCCCTAAAGATGAACAATATCTGGGAATTATTGTTTGAAATTTGTATGTCTAGTGATAAAATTGTGTTTACTAACATCTTGGTAATAGCTACGCGGCTACAAATGGTAAATAAATTTTGTTCCTTCGAATGCAAAAACTTTTGTTAGGGTTTTCGTTTCGTGTTCCAAGAAATTGCAGTTCTAGTGAAAATAAGAATAAAAACATCTGGCTGACGTGCTGCCAATGATAGATAAATTTTGTTTGTTCAAATGCTCAGGCACTTGGCGTTGGCTCCTTATAAAAGAAATTAACACGAGCTAAAAACACGCGAAAGAGTCGCGGTGAGTATATTTGAGTATTTTTTTTCAATTGAAAGAGGCGGTAGCTCAATAAAAGATTGGGAGCTTATGTTCTAAAACAACCATCGATTTGGTACTGATATATATATTCTATTTTCTCATACTTAACTCAAAACTGCAAGATTTTGACTTATTACACGTAAGAATTAAGGTATAGATATATATATTTCTACCTCTTTAACATTGTAGAGATACGTATGCTCCACTTACGGAGCGGACACGATTAAAAAATCAACGTTCATGTATGTACAATCAAATATAATATTATAGTATGTGGAGAGTTATTATCATTTTAGAAGAAGGTGTGGTAGCCATGTGCTTCGCACAGGAATTAATTGAAATAAAGAAAGAAATATTACATGTTTTCATAATTATAATATGCGAATAGTGACGCAAATAATTGAAAACTGTAACTGATAACATATTTCGTAAGATTTAAACTGGAATACATTCACTTTGGCGTAGAGATATTATGCATTGTTCACTTTATGATAATTAATTAATATGGCAGAGTACAATCAGGCTTACAAAATTTATGACAATAATATAAAAATATATTATATACATCGACTATAGAAAGGAAAATGGACATAATCCGCACATGTCTGTATTTGGCGACGCATTTTCTTCAACTTATGCGTGGTCTTATTGATAACCCTGCCGCTCTTGCTAATATTGGTCTGTATGTCCCCGATAACTACCTAAGAAATCGGGAACATCAGCTGTATTTCATTCCTAAATGCAGGACTATCCTGCCAGTAGTCGTGTCAATGCGGATAGCAATGGCGATGTTTAACGAGATTGCCTCGGTTATTGATATCTTCCACATTGGTGAGTGCGAGCTTAGATGGATACTATTATATACATTATCAGAATAGGGTCTGTCTCACTTACTTGGTAGACACTCTTTTTTCTTCTGTATATTTGTTGTAATTCTTTCTTTATTCGATTTTTATATTTTAATATGTTTTTGATATTTTCGTTATAATCATATATATATATCGTGTTGTATACGATATGAACATATAATTTGTAATATTACAACATGTACAAAAAAAATAAAATGTCTTGTTTTACAGGAAGCATAAAATACGCCTATTTAATGATTTTCGGCCAATTGGTTGACAAGCAATTACCGTGAAATACACATGTCAAAATAAGTCTTGACAATGCACATAGTGTGCACCACACAAGAGCGCCTGAATAGTATGAGCGCCCTTTTATAAGAAAAATGAAATAAATTCATCAGTATTTTCTACATGCAATGATGTTTGCACAATGAAATCGCGTATACTATGAAGATATAAAATGCTTCTAAAAATACTTTGCAAAGGGCTAGAGTTTAAAAAAAATGCGCGTGTTATAAATCCGTGAACATATTATACGTAAAAAGGCGGTTGAAAAAACTTTTGGTACAAGAACGCTTCTAACCCACGGTGCGGCACTGGCAATATACACTCATTTTGTGGAGTGATCATATTCAAACCGTCGAAATTAATATGCTCCACTTTTGAAGTGGATATGAAAAAAACTAATACTGTTAAATAATATTACATTTGACTATAGAAAGAAAAATTAGAAATACTTATAAAAATACTATAAATATATCGATGGCTTAATGTGGAAATTTGAGTCCGATTTTAGCCGAAAATGAATTAATAATACCATCTTGATGCATCATACTAAATGCATGTCACGTATTAATTTGACAATTCAAAGCTGTTTAAATACATCAAAAACAAATCGCAAAAAAATTTGGCAACACCATTCGGATCTGAAACCTACACTGAAAAATATTTAATTGTGCTATTTTGCATTCAGATTTATGGAAAGTATGTTATTTGGAAGCAGCTTCACGAATAAATCATTTAAAATGTATTTTTAAATGAAAATAATTGCGAAAACAAGTAGAAAATAATAAATTTTACACCCTCCTGTTAAATTTTCAAAACTGGACTCAAATTTGCACTGAAAGCCATCGATATTATACTAAATTTATGTATGCCATTAAGGAGGACATAAAATCCTCATTCCATTCAACATATTAACGTGCCACAAAAAATAGTTTATGGCAACACGCAATTATATTAAATAACAAATTTTCGCACAATTATTAACAACAAAAACCATCCGAGTCTGTTGCAGATCCCATTCAGCATTAGTCCACTTCCGATGTGGAATTCGTTTGTTACTTACCTACCTTCGTGTTATCATAATTGTTAATTACTTCTTCGTATTCAGGTTGAGAAACAACATGGAACATTCAATGGAATACAGTATAATAAATACGGCTGTGGTACTTGTCTCTCAGATACTACAAGAGCCACTTAATTTATTTATTTAAAAGACATAAAATGATAGAGATAGACTTAGTTGGCTGTAGATTTACAGGTAAAATAATATGAGATGGGATTTAGGAAACTCTGCTAAATAAGCGGACAACATATTATATTAAATTCTACATTATTTAAAACTTCCATATGTGAGATCACTGTTATCGACCCGGGTTTCGCCTTTCGGCATCTTCAGGCTACATAATATGTGGGCAGTGAGCGAACATATAACATACTACTACTCGCTAACAGTGATCTCACATAAGGAAGTTTACCAGATTTAAATAATTTAGAATTAAAAATCAATTTCCATCAAACACCGTCAGTCAAAAATATTAATTACATATTTTACTGTCGGCCCTTACGAAGGTCCGTAGAAATATTTCAATAAATGCGTTTTTGGCCAGTGTGACCTGCACATTCACCAGGAGACGCTTGTGGAAGATTTTCATCTAAGTCCACACTTGATGAAAATTTTGTTTATGTGGCGAAATGCAAAATGCCAATCATACCCGCTGGGAGTGTCACGATTTGTCAGTTGAAAGAAAAGAGCTTCTCAAGTCGGTTGGAACATTCGTCGGACCGGTCGAGTATTGCGATTTGGTTTCTACAAAGAATAATTTTCTATATTGTAATTTTTTTTCAAAATCTTACGGCGAACGAGTCCCTTCTCAACGAGGCTAGATATTAACAGGATAGGAATCATGGACACTCTAGTGCACGCCAACCAAAATCTTAGGAAGCTACTTCTAGGAAACTTAAAGCACATTGAAAAGCGGCTCACATTCGTTACGCTACTGTATACGCTCTCATAAAGAGTGTGGAACATTGGCGGCTGGTGGAGGGGAATCAGGATACAGGAAGTCTTCAAGTTGACGTGAATTCGCACTTACGTGATTCCACATTTATTTTGCTATTGGAGCGTTATTAATTATATATCCACCGATACACACGCACTTAACAATATATATGATAAGCAATAAATAATGTTCAACGTTGTCCAATAAGTACGAACATTAGCCAACTTGTCTTCGAACGTAAACGAACTCCGCTGTGTGATGCAAATGTCAAAATTTAGTTCATCTCTTTTGTATTTGAGTGTGAGTATAAAACCTTTATTAAGTCGTAAATTAGTTTATAAGAGATAATAGCTTAAATTGCAATAAAGGTAGCAAATCATCGAAGTTTAACAAACAAATTTATTGAACTAAAGTCTTATCCGATTTACGTGAAATTTTTTTTATAATGAATAATTAATCACTTCATTTTTATGTTTCGCTTTCCAGTCTGATTGTAGGTTGTTATGTCTACATATTAACACTTAGATTACATTTCCAGTCCAAGATCTGGTTAGCATGAAACACAATATTATATTATAAACACCGACAGTGAGAAATAATACGCATTATTACAGATTAAAACACCATTCGCTTAACTTAAAACAAAGGAGGGAATGAAGGCATTCGGCGTTCTTAAAAAACAGCGTGTGAAGTTGTTTTGTAGAATTTTCTTTCAAACAAACCAATGAAACAATGAGAAATTGGGAACGGAAAAGGCAAGGAACATGCCTTTTTAAGATAAATATTTAAACAGGGCCAGATTTGTATCAGGGCGAAAAAACCCGCAGCCTAATGCGCCTGAATAAGAAGGTGCATCAAAAATTAAAAAAAAAAAAATGCGAAACATGATCTCTTCACACTTCACACAAGAGAGACATTAGAAGTTTTGTTTGTATTCTAACTTCAGCATACTTGGGTATATGGAAACCTTAGCTTAAGGTCATCGGTATCAACTCTTGGGATATTCCAGTTGACTAAAGTAGAAATTTTTTCAATAGCGGAACTAAGAAATAAGCCTGGCTAAGACGGTAACCAGAATAATGCACACAGGAAAATTGTACATAATATGAATAATGTATGTAAAACTCATTAAGTGCATTTTTGGCCAAAATGACTTTTTTGAAAGATCCACTAATTACAAGGCCTATCGCTTGCAAAAATCAGTTTGACGATAACCATCCTATTAACGGAGAAAAAAACAGAAGAGTGTAACTGAAGAAACGGATTTTATATCGAAAAAAATATCTTAAAACCTCAATATCTCAAAACTATAAAAATGCAGTTAATGAGATTTATCAAATTGATCACAAACGATCACAGAAAAATATCATGTGTACACTTAGCAATTTGGGGAATGCGGGTTTGATTACCGATCTGCTGTATTTTAAAAATTTAAAAATTCAGGACTGGATGACAATTGGGTTGGTAAATTGTCTGACACACAATTCTCGTGAAATATCATCTGTCAAGACGTCTTCACATTGCGGAGATCCATATACTTCACTTTCTGAGTGCATATCTTCACACTGTGATCCACTTTTGGAGCGAACATGTATATATTATAGTATATAGAGTATATAAAACCCTAAGCTTTCTTGCTCTCCTTGATAACATTTTTCAACGCGAGCTTCTTGTTCATGTTAAGATAAATATATTTATTTTTCTATAACTTTGCTTGTCTTATTCTAGCTTTTTTAATGTGTGCTTATAGCATGCGAGATTGTTTTCAAGCATATCGAAAATGTACAATCAGACACATATTTGACCACTGGCAAATATAGTCAATCTTTAGTGAAATCCTTCACAACGAGTGATTATTTCGGGAAATCTTTAATCAGCAGAAACCATGTTATATCTAATATAACATATTTTTTACTGTATATATTTTTATATCTGGTATACAACAGTTACATACCTGAAAATTTGTGAGGTTTCTTAAATATTTTAAGTTTTAATTGTTTTATAGTTTCGCTTTCATTTGTACTATGAATCTTTCCAATTTTAAAGCTACCATCCATCCGTAGGCACACAAAAACTGCGTTATCCACAACTGGTTTATATCTTTCGTAATGTATTTTGAATCATTTTAAATCACTCAAATATAAATTGTTGGTTTACCGGCAGTTCTATAATTCTGGCCCTTTTGCATTAGAAAGTTAAGATAAATCAACCGTTTTATTGTCAAAAAACCGTACTAAAAAGTTTTAGTCATTTTTAATTGATTCGCAATTACAGTTGGTGATGTAAGCAACTACATAAGAAATTAATTAACCAAACACTAGTTTATTTTGTAACAATTACGTTAACGATGGTTAAGAAATGACGACGTTATTAATAACAGACGGTGCATATGACCACGACGTCTTAATGGTGTATCATCATAGTTCTTGGTGTATTGCCATATTCTGTGTCATCAGTCATTTCGCTTACGCGGTCAATTGGTAAGAATACGCGGCTTGTTATCAAATATCGCGGGTACACATCTCAACGTCGTAATTTTAATATGTGGGAATCAATGTATTATGAGCTAGCGACTAACCTTTGCGAAAAAAAGTATGTTAAATATAGTTATTTATTTCTGGGGATTCTCGGGAATATTTTTATTTTATCATTTTTCCCGAAAAAAATAAAGTCGGTATACGCTAATTCAGTATATTTTCCCGTTATTTTATTCGTAGTGTAGCTTATTTAATATTATTTATTATTTCTGATCTAAAAATTTGCTTAATACAATTAAAAATATTCCGTTTCCCGAGAACAACGATTATTCGGGAAATGTTATCCTCTAGTCAAGATCACATTGTGGAGTCTCACACATCTCACATTTAAAGTGCGCATGGTTTTTAATCATACACTATATTGTTGAACTTGGATTAACTTCTTCTCTCTTTCTTAAATGTATTTATTTTCTTATAAAACATTACAATATATTGGTTTAACGCATTTAACATACAAACATAACAAAAAATATTAAAACACTATTAAAAAAAGAACATATAATATATTGGTAGGTGAAATCAATATTGTATAGGCAACAGCAAATTATAAAAATAAATTGGAAAATAATGTATAAAAAAATCAGATCCTATTCTAAAAATATACACAATAGTATCCGACTAAACTCACCTCACACAGGTGGAAGATATCAATAACAGAGGTAATTGAATTAAACATCACAATTGCTCTCCGCATTGGCATGACTACTGACAGATTGGTTCTGCGTTTAGAAATAAAATGAGTTGATGAATATTAGTGGCTGAGTTATTAATTAGACCACGAGTAAGTCGAAAAAAATGCGTCACCAAATTTGTATTTCTTCTTAGTTTTAAGCTACCTAAAATGAAAGCAGTTGGATAAAGTCACGGATAGTATCCATATGTTTTTTCAATGACAAAATTTAGACTGTATTATTGGTTAAATTCAGGTTTTTTGAATATATTCAAAATTTTGACTTTATGGTAGCGGATCAAAATCCACCATCTGTGAATAGTTTCGATAGAGATAAACCATTGTTTTAAATATAAAACAATGGAAATAATTTGAGAAACAATGTAGTTGTTTACTTATCTATCGTAATCTGTTACATATAACAGCTATGCAAAAAGCGTGCTAAGCAAAAACACGAGATGCATTTGACCGAAAATGTACATTTTGGCGCGAAAATCGTGTCGATGATTTGGCGGGAAATAGACCGCGACGCCATTTTGAAATGCGGTGTTGCCAGGCCATGGCGATTTCGTAACGCCGGTATGGCAAGAGTAAAAAAAGAAAATAAAACAATATTGAATATTTATCGGATTATTGTATAATAAAGTAGGAAGTTTGTTCCGGCGAATATAATATATTGTAATGCAGTTATAATAATAAAAATGCCTCGTTAATTTAACTATACTATAAATGTTATAAATAGAAATCTAATATCACTTTTAAATGGTCTGCATACATGCATCTTTATTCGCGTAATATAAATTGCATTAACTGCATTGGCGTGTTACGTAAAGCAATTTCCTGCAAGTTATTTACTTTAAACAGCATTGGGTGTAAGAAACACTTGAATAGGTGACCGCTAAATGCTCATTTTATTAGTTGATTGGCAAGTGGGTGCTTACACGTGGGTTCTAGAAGAAGCAGCATCTACTACCAGTACAACTCCACGATGAAATAGCTATTGTTAAAGAGGAAACGGTTTCGTTGTCAAAGATTGCCAGGCTAAATTTTACAGCCACAACATAGTTTTTAAAATCTGAAAACGCATATTTAATATGGTTAATGTTTAGCTGACAACCGGTACTCGTAAAAAAGACGTGTTAAATTAAGATACGTGTTCTATTTGCAAGTTGAAGCAATCTTAACTCGAAGAATAACTGTATTGAAATATTAGCATGAAAATAAATACGCGTGATTTGTCGCGGATTCAATTCCCACAGCTGCTGGGTTGAAAAAAAAGATGGAGAACTTGGCTGAAAACAAATTCTCGCAATTTTTTTTTAAAACACGTCTTCACATTGCGGCGATCCACATATGTACTCCACTTTCAGAACGGGTATCTTGACTCTGTGTAGAATTATATTCTCCACTTTCAGATCGGATATGTTAATAAAATAATACTTATCGAGTCATTTTTGACAATTGATCGTAAGCGGAAATTTGGTCATTTTAAAAAAATCAAATCAGTTCAAAATTGATATCCGCATGGACTGGCAAAAAGTCATGAGGAATGCAGCAACTAAAGCCATAATTTATGCATATTTTATTTTATCGATTTATGTTTTACAAAGCAAAACATCGTAAGCCTCATGTAACTCTACGCTCACGATCTTTTGCCGAAAACGGTTCGATGTAATATAATATTAAGCTATGAATATTATGATCCATGAGAGACTTTCGGCGGCATCTTAAATAATCTCATCTATATTGCTTAAAAAGACGAGCAAAAGCACTAAAGAAAGCTTAAAAAAGTATTCACATTTAAAAACGGCTTCAGTATTGAAATTAAAATAAATATACAAAGATGTTTAAACTTTCTCTATTAATGGTATCGGATGCATTCGATATTGCGTTAATTGATTTTGTGGTCACAGTATACTGTTAGACCAGACTGATGTAGAATTTTCGCTCTCTGTTAATCACAGTGGTTTAGAAATCGATATTCTCTCTGCAATATAGTCATGTGCATTGGTAACTGCATTACATAGATAGCCTTCAAGACGCATTCAATAGAAAATGCGATCATGTTTGTCATATTTTCACTTGGCTTCAATAAATAGATAAAATGACTGTCTTAAAACAGGACCGAGTCTTAGGACATTTAAAGCTAA
The DNA here is from genome assembly GCA_022683975.1 of Rhyacophila evoluta. Lineage (NCBI taxonomy): Eukaryota > Metazoa > Arthropoda > Insecta > Trichoptera > Rhyacophilidae > Rhyacophila > Rhyacophila evoluta. The sequence goes on from JAGVSQ010009889.1 coordinate 11,251, forward strand.
GTTTAAACGTGTATATTAATAAACAAAAAATAAACATATCGATGACTTAATCCGTGCGTCTTGTCGCCTTGTTTTATTATTTATATTTCCGACATAAATCAGTCCTATGTGTTCAAATTCGTTCTCAAGTTTTCATTTGATTTCGAAATCGGAGCGGCCATATGTGGTAATGTTATACACATTCTTGCTAATTTGAAATAACTTATAAGTTTATTTTGTTCGTTGTTTGGTAATAGAAGAGAATTTTTTACAAATCGGCATATACAATTTGATTGATTTTATGATATTAGTTGAATTGGTAGAAGTGAAAGATTTTAGTGTTTGAAACGTGTGTACAATATAGAAATTCATTATATAGATTTTGGAATTGCCAAAGCTTATATTGACAGATTTTTTTTACGCCTGTTGATTGTCAGATAATTGTTAATGGGGATCCAGTCCTGAATCTTTAGATTTTAATAATTAAGCCCGTGTGTGAATCAATCCCGCAATCTCTAGCTCCAAAGCAAGTATACTAACATCTCATTTATCAAGTACCAGCTATTGTAGTCTACAATGATAAAATTGAATACAAAAAAGAAATTACTGCAGATTTGAATGGACTATCAAAAACTGTTTTGTGCCGTTCTGGTGGATAATGAAGAAGGTCGTTCTAGATATCACTCTGTTTCGCTGGTTGAAGATGACTTCTAGAAACCACAAACACAAGATGTTTATCTATTGTTTTCATTTTGAATAATACATTTAAACTTGACTTTTCAATGTATAATAATGAAGAAGAACATAGGATAATTTCCGTCTTGGTTATTTGCATTTGTTGAAAAAATAGAGCACTACAGGTTTTAGAGCGTACAAGTAACCGATTGAGAGATAAATAAAGTTCATTTAAAGTAAATTAGTTAGTATTGGAAGTATTATAAGTGGAGCATATGGATACCACACGGTACTTCGATGAATATCTGTAGCTAATCAATATTATTTTCGTTTTATCATGCGCATTAAAAACTAATTATATCAGTTGGGCTGTCGGTATTATATAATTTTGAATTCAGTGATTGATTAATATACGAGTATGTCTACAATCACGTTTTTGACAGCTGGTATACGTTATTACCATTGAATTAGGCTATAACATAGCATTGCGCCGTATCAAGAACGTTAGTTGTAGTAAATGCTTATGAAGTCACTTTGCTATTGACGTTTTGATTATAGTTGCTTAGACGAAACTTATTTTATAATAGATAGCCTTTTTCTTCTTCCACCACCCGCCATCTATCTACAGCCACAATGCGAGCGTATAATGTGTCGTAACGAACAATATAGGCTATTCAAAGTGGCAGAATTGTTCCAGGAGCAGCTTACTAAGACCCTAGTTAAAGTGCACTAGAGTGTGCGTCATTCTTATTGATTATATTATTTTTTCTTATAATATTTTAATTAATTAAACCCTGATAATCTCTAGCCTTGTTGAAAAGAGATCGTCTCGCTGAACGTAAGATTTGGCATTTTTTTTTTAAAACTAAAAAAATACCTTTCGTAAAAACCAAGTCAAAATAGCCTCTAACCGACCGGCTCGATAAATAGTCAAACCGATTTGAGAAATTGTTTCCTTTCAACCACCACATGAGGAAACTCCCAGAGGATGTGATTGGCATCCTGAAGTTCACCGATTAAGCATATAGGAGATTCTATAAGACCAAGCTGAAGCAAAACCACCGTGACCGGTTAGGAACTGGGATGTCCAACCACCTGGAGTCAGTTTGGTTATCTCCAAGTGTCACTTTATGTTTGGTGGGAAAAACCCCAGACTTAGAGGAGGTGCTCTAGCATTTATGCAGGCACTTATCCTGTAATAAATTGGCGATTTTAATAAATTTTTAATTTGTTTTAATATTGTAACTTACTATTTATAGTCTTAAATTAGTAACTATCATTAGTGATAGTTAATCTCTAATATAATGGAATTAACTACCAAAGAAAAAAAATAACACTAATCTATTGGGCTTAACCTATTTAATTATGAAAATAAAAATACTTAATCAATTA
>JAGVSQ010009890.1:0-13295 GCA_022683975.1 Rhyacophila evoluta
TGTGTTACGCACTATGCCTCGCGGATATATACGCCATAAGCACTAAAGAGGTTAAAACCTTATTAGAAGCTCACAGTTTTCTTTAAAATAATAGTTTTCATGATGGATCAAGCATTTATTGAAGATAGTGCTGCATAAAATAACATTAAAAGTATAAAACACCAGTCCAGCGGTTATATTATGATATTATATATCAAATTACAATTTAACATGCATGTTATTTACATTCATCGATAACTATTTCATTAACATAGATACATCACATCAAAGTTATTGTATCTAGCTCAGCTTCAAAATGTTGTCAGCGAGGATCCTGTTATAGATAAATTTAATAGACTGATAATGCAAGTGAATGCTCACAATTTAATAAATATATTGATAATTATGGCACGATCGAAATAGTTATCGATGAATTTACTTATATATTGTGTTATGGTTTTATGTAAACAAATTTTTATAATAAATTAATGTATTAGCAAGTAAATTCCAGTTCAATATATCAATTTATTTGTTTTGTTTTACATACTTTCAATACTATTTTAATAATATGCAGCGTAAGATTCGTGCCCAATTTAATTACTTATCAGTGTATATTTTCGATATAAAACAGGTGATAAACTAATCTCTTTATCTTTATCTATACTGAGTTCACTCCCAAAGTGTATCATATAGATCTCTCAAATGTGGAGTCGTTTTTACAGATTATTTTTAATGAGAATCGTTTGTAAGACCCAATGGGCAGCCAGTCCTGTGTTTCTATATTAGCTGCTAAAAAAATCTACTTAATCTCATTACAGACCTGAATTCAATACTAGTAAGAGGTGTTACTTTCTTCCAAATAACTTCAATATATAATCCAAATTCACACCGTCTTTCCCCGGAAATACGACCTTCACATGATTTTAGAGAATGATTTTAATATCGTCATATTACTGGCAAAAGACGTTAATGTGAAAAAGTGAGTTTTGAAATAATCGAATTTTGGTGTATGAATCTCTCTGTTAAATATATTTTACGACACTTTCTTAAGGTATAATGATTAGACTTTAAGAAACTGTAGTAAAATCTAATTAAAAAAGAGGCTCAAACATTAATACTCAATTATTTCAAAACTCCTTTTTTCACTTTAACGTATTTTGCCAGTAATACGACGATATAAGATCTACCCTAAAAATAAGAGAGTGAAAAATATAATATAACCTCTGTTGTTATATTATAGTATGCAATGTATACATTGTCGTTCTATTAAATAAATGAGAAAAAAATATGAATTAATCAAGGATTTCTACAATTAATTTCTTTCACATAAAAATATAAGACTGTCTTTTTAGATTTATCCCGCAAATATATAAGTCCTATCCATAAAATAAGCCCTAGTGCGTTTTCTGGGTGCAACATTAGCATAAAATTGAGTCTTATATTCGGAGAAACATCGTAGGTACATTCGACGTTAGCCTTCGAATATCTATAGGCATAAGCAAATATATAATAATATAAAAACTTTTAACAGATATTATTTCCCACTGAGTTTCTTTAATCTCCCATACAAAACGCTGCAAATAAATAACTTTTCCTAAAATGCAGCCAGTCGGTTAGAAACATTTGTGACTTCATAGGCAGTAAATAAAAATAGTACAAAAGCTTGTGGAAATAAAATGAATAATAACCTCCACTAAATCTTTCCTCGCAACCACAGAATTAATGTGCTTGGATACTTCTTTATGACCCGGTTATTCCTTGCAGGATTTTTTAATGTTATTAGTTGAGTTTTGTTACCATGGTGAAAAAATATTAAGGGTAGATTATGTACAATATTATATAAAAATAACTCATACGTATTTAACGTAACAACTAAATTTATTTACAACACAGCATTGCCAGTTATTTATATTATCAAACGGAAAATACATGTGTATGTCTGCTGTCACAAAATTCTCTCCAAAACAATAATTAGCAGTCACGTGAATTTTTTACATGTTAACATAATTGTTATTTATAAGTTAATCGTTTTACTTAAAATTTTTAATATTGTCATTAATAATCGATAAGAGACTAAAAATATTACAGCCAAGTATTGAAATTAGTTTCTAATAACGGGATGAATATAACTAATTTGAATTAAGATTGAGTTTGAATCTACAATATTTCAGACAGAACGGAGTACAACGCTAGTAATATAACACAATACTGTTATATTGCACTGCTTTATGAAGGTGTCCCTTAGCTCGTTTCGGTCCTATAGCATTGCTCAATTTTAAAAGTCATCCATTCATCGGACTCTAGGATTATTTTTCATATGGTTCATAATTCTTAGTTACCGATGGACCAAAAATTTTTCCATCAATTATCTCGTCTCCCAAATTTCATGCTTTGCACGCAACCTTTCATTAATCTTAAAAGGTCTATTAAATTACGTATGAAGTTATTTTATTATAAAATTACAAATTATTTGTACAAAAAATCCAGTGGTCTGTATAAGTACCCATATTGGGATGCTGCGGATTCGTTTGTGTATTCTAACTAATTTTCTTTAAAATTGCGTAGTTACGTCAATGTACCTTCGAGATAAAAGGCCAGGTGTCCATATTTTGTTTTTTTATATAAAATATATCTACAGATTTAAAACATTCTTCCATCTTTACATTGTAAATATAATATTAAATTTTTATATATGCAATTATGTAGTATTATAATATCCAACGTTTCTAAGTGAATTTAGGAGATTACTGATAACTAAAATGATGTTTTCATTGGAAAAATTATAATTAATAATAAAGCTTACAATTTAATTTATTCACTCTTTAGAGTGTTCTCTCGGTCTTTTTTCTATTAATAAAAGTTTTAATTACTCTGGTATCAAGTTAATAGAAATGATTGAGACAAAATAATACTAAGTGAACAAATTAACGCAAAAAAAATTATATTATTTTAGAATTATCTGCGTGCAATATTTATGTGTAGCTAATTATTCTCATAGTATCGTGATCGGCCGTCGGTCACCATCGTAATAAGCATAAGAATAAGAACTGCTTCCCGGCTTTCACAATCAGCTAATAATTTGACACAATGGTCATTGATCATCCTCCATCAAGTCAATTGATTGTAGGCTGTCATTTCTTCCAATAGTAATTTACTATGATATTCATATACAAAACACATGTCGAGAAGTAATCAAATTGCCACCGTATTAAAACTAAAGTATTCCAAATAAACAAAGGATAGATAGATAAACTCCATTGTTTTACGAATTTATTTAATAATTATCTGACTAATATTTTCTTCTGCTGCACAGTATCTGAAATATGATATCCGTCATTAAATCTTTCAGATACACCATTCAGGTTGTGTAATACATTATTTAACGTAGTGTCATCAATCATAATTTGCCCATTCTGTTCGTGTCATTGGATGCCACGTGTGCTAGTGTGAAGATTGTATAATATAGTATTATATGGTCTGGTATTGGTGACCATGTGGTACCAAATTTCTACAGTCTCTCATCAATTTTAAAGAACGTGCGTCGATATTTTTGTGTTTAACCTAATGAATGAAAGGATATTTGAAATAGACCTTAATATAGTTGTTTTACCTTAACAGTTATCTCCCCAGTAACCAAGAGGTTAGCGTGTGCACTTTGCATTTTGGGAATGCGGGTTTGATTCCCAGGTCTGTCGAATTTTTAAAAAGTCTGAAAGTACAGAACTGAATGCCCATTGCGTTGAGCAATTGTTTTTCAATTAAAATCAGTAAAAAAATATCGTTCAATACATTTCTTCACAATTCGGAGATCTATCATAATATATACTTTATCTTCTGAGCAAACAAACACACAGTGCAGAACCATATATTATACTTTAAGTCTGAACGAACGTGGTAAAAAAAATAGCAATAAATCAAATTAAAATAGATTTATTATTTTTTCTTTCACTTTGATTTCGTCAATGCATGATCCATCTAGTAGGATTTAGCACTATGTAGTTGTTTTTATTGGGTGCCGGACCGAATTCCGACAGCCAACTTCCCGACATTAAACTTCCCGGCAGACTAACCTCCCGACGGACATCCCAAAAAATATAATATCATAACCTAGTAATGAATATCGCAATGGTATTAAGCTCACGATGAAAAAACAGGACTTAGCATACATGGCGTCAATTTAGTTTACGTACATATTATTTAAAATTACTATCGAAGATATATTTTTTTAAATATTTAATTTATCTTCATATGCTCGACATGTTTTTTTACATAAACAATTTTTAGAAGTTGCTCTTTTGGTAATATAATCCAAGCCCATTTTGAGCAATGTGCGTAAATAAAAGCTTTATGTAATGCATTGTGTTATAAACGCTTTTATCGTTATTTGTTGGAAATGAAGATTAACATTTTAAGTGCACTATTCTTAAAATGCGTTTTTTTTTTTTAAATTAATACTTAAGCTTTATAACATCTAAATCTTCACACTAGCGCACATATTCAGCGTTCTAGACCAAAGATTCAAATCTTAAAATTGCATGAGATTTTTTTTGGAGGAATTCAAAAACACATGACTGGATACCCAATGAGTTGAATAAATGGATAACAATCAATCATCACATTTTTGAAATCCAAATTCGGAATAAACATTGCAAAATTACGATAATGAGCTTAACTTTCTTATATTCTGTAAGACGTCTCTCTTTGATTTTATACGAAATAAATTTTAGTTATTAGAAATTAGTATTTTATTGTCTTCACTGCAGTGTTCGCAATAGAATATCCAGTCAACCCGTTCATATCCTAATCTGGTTCGGTCACGCATTAACGCGCCACATCAATTTCATCATCGCTGTACAATAAATAAATTCCTTTTCCGACAATTTACAAATTATCATCTCATACGGAATGCAATAAGTATTTGCAATTTTTGTCGTCATCAATTATAAACTTTTGTTTTATTCCATATTCCAATTTCGAATAATCATTTATTTGTCAAAAGTGGATATGTTATTGCTTTAAATAAATTGTCGAATATGAGATATAACTGAAAGATAAATGAAATTGCTTTTTGTTTATTGTCAAAAAACTTTATGGATACTATAAGCATTTTGTCACTATATGTAATTAAATTTCGAATACTTAGGACGATTATCTCTCTCAAAAAAATAACCTTTTTTACTCTCTAAAAATTAAAGTATCAAAAAAATATCGCTTAATTCGGTTTCTACACTTGACACTATCAACAATATTATCGATTACAGACGAAGCACGTGTTGACGGATATTTTACTGAGCATCTCATTTTCAAATTAAGTAGATTAAAATTTTAAATATTACACAAATTGTTCTGTAAATAAGAAAACTTAATTCAATACTCAGATTTTTAACCAAGTCTACTTTTTTATATCATGTTCGCTCCCAAAGTGTTGGGATATCCACTCCGAAAGTGGAGTATATGAATCTCCGCAACGTGAAGACGTCTTGATTATTTTTCACGAGAATTGTGTCAGACAATTGCTCAACCCAATAGGCATCCAAGTCCTACATTATTATTTTTTTAAATGGTACAGATGGGAAATTTAACCCGCATCCTCGTATCACAAGACGCGCACGCTACCAACTATGCTAACCTGGGAGACGAATATGTGGACGAAACTAGTGAAATATTATAATATATTAAATATAGTTTATTTGGTTGACAATAAATCGTTCAAATATTTTAATATTTTGAAAGAGAAGTTATTTAATAAACAAAAAATCTATTTAACTTGATAGATTGAGACGTGATATCGATTAATATTAATACGCCTTAAAAAATTAACAGCGATCCCAAATAAGAAATTTCGTATTTATTTTTTTATCTATCCACATGTCTCAAACGCAATGTTCATTTCAAAAATAATGATTGCTTTGTATGTAGTTGAATAACAATACAGTGATCAATAAATGTAATTAAAAGATCTATCGATCAATTCACACCTTACCATAATATGCCTTGAATAATGGCTCGATGTATTTTCAATATGCGGCGTGAATTAGAAAGGTTATAACTCATAAAATATTTAGATAAACACTGTACTCTATATTATTGGGCTGCGGGTTATCTGTTTAGCATTCCATCCGTACCAAATGTTGAAATTATATTTATTGTAAATTCTACTATAGGAAATATATATAATTCAAAAATGTTTTGTACATACATTTTAACTGTGAATTTGCTGGGGATATTAAACATTTCTTCACGCGAGTAACCATAAGTCTGTGAAGAAAATTATACAATAATTCATACATGCAAAAGCTAAAATAATCTTGTTTGATAGTTTCTTGAAGGAAGTAAAAAAATTGTGTTAGCGTAAGAATAAAAAAAACAAAAAACCATAAATTTAGGATGGAATTAAAAATAATTAATAGTGAGAGCAAAAAACGATAAAACCTAAGTCATGGGAGAAAGTAAAAAAATGAAGGTAGTGTGAGAGCCCGTGGAACGAGTGACGTTGGCCAATCCTAACAAACAATAATTATTCGGCAATAATAAATTATACATATTTTATATATTCAAAATATTTCGGATTATCCATGTTTACCGGTTATCTGATCACTTCCTCCCCACTATTAACACGGATATTCGAGAATACACTAAATTAACTCTAGTTTTTTTTAAATTATAATACAGTTGAACTAATCAAATACATAATGAACTGTTTTGAATATTTTTAAAAACTAACGAAATCCCAACAAACACGTTTACGATAACCATTTTCAATTAATCAAATAAATAATTTTAAATTAAAAATGTATGCCGGATTAATTTACCAAATTGATCCTATAGTTACTAAAGCTTAGTTGGTTAGTTTGCCAAAACTTTAAATTATACTTACTAAAATGATTATAATAAAACTAATATTGAAGTTAAATGTATTTAACAGAAAGGCTCAAAATTTAAAACTCGATTATCTCAAAACTGTCTTTTTTGACTGAATGCCTTCTTCCAGTATACCGACAATATATTTTAAAGATGAATAAATGCTAACACAGTGGTGGATAAGATTATAATAATCATGAATCTATTTTAGATGATTTAACTTCAGCACATGTTGACTATTTCGATCTAGGGAAAAATAGAGAGTTGACTGACCCCTAATTCAACTTCAACTTAATGATAATTTTACTAATTAATCCAAATTTTTATAACGTACTGTAAAAATTCGTCGACTTAAATTCTACGAGGGGAAATTTGTTTTTTTTACTTATAATGTCTTACGGTATACGAAAAAATCAATTTTCAATAAAATTCGACAACCATAATGCTTATAATATAAATCTTACACACTCTAATGCACTTCAACCAGACATCTTAAATGCTGCTTCTAAGCCACCTATGGTTCTTTAAAAAGCTTTAACGGTTTTGATTCCACAGTTAGCGAAGAGTTGATCGATATGAAACACATGCTTTACTAATTAACAAAATATCTATTCTAAGCCGAATTACCTGCTCTTACTTTCCGTATTAAAGGAGATGGTGCAAATACACACTAATGTATCGTATTAAGCATGTAAATATTTTTTAACGTGTGAAATTTGCATTCATCTATTTCATAACATGTAGGCCGGGCTATTCACATATTTTTATATCGATGAGGAAATATTTCGTAAATTGAAAAAAATATAAATAAAATTGAAATCAATTTGTACTTATTTGAAATTCATATTCCAGAGATATGTATATTATTTAAATGATATTCATTTCAATATATTATATAATACTAATATTATTATTATTTACTTTACAGAGTAAACAGTTACCACGTCTACTTTTATATGAATTTATATGAAGAGCATATGGAATCCTAACATGATTGTAATGACAGATTTTGAAAGTTTATTTTTTATAAGAATTGTTCACCGGCTAACTGCATAATCCATTGGCCACCCAATCCTACATCAATCTAAAAAATATTGCAGCAGTAACATTTGAAACAATAACTTGCGGCTCTGAAGCATTCACACTAACCTCTCAGCCACCGATGGTTATTAAGTATATTTTTATCACTACAAATAAAAAAATCTCTCATTTTTATATTTTATAAATTATTTTTTACAAAAATTTAGTAAGAAATCTAAAATCACTTATAACGTTACCAACGTAACAATAATAATTTAATATATCGTTGCATGATTGAACAAAATAAACAGACATCAAATTTCGACTCAATTCTCTATGGCTTATAACATTACTGATATGATCTCTTTCTTTCAAACACTCAATTGTTTTTTTAACGTCCAGTATCGGATCACTATACAGTTAGTTATCTATAAACAATTTTAAAGACTAGTTGATAAAATTATTTCCTAGAAAAATTAAGGTGCATAATTTTTACATTTTTTGTTAAAAGCTTTTATTTATTTTAATTATATAGTAACCCGGGTGGTTATGTCTGTCACTTGAAATCGAGTCCAAATCGAAATTGTAGACCTCTGGTATAATATATTTTTTAAATTTTCTCTGTAGGCAATAATGAAAAAGAGAATAATAACAGAATTATAGTTATACTATTAAGTCTGTATTGTTAATTAATTTTGTTGATATCTATTTCAATTGCGACAGCGTTACTAGAACCATTTAAAAAAATATATAACATTTTTACCTAAAAGCGTTTTCAATTTTTAGCCATAAATGTATTATCCTTCGTCGGTTTCGGTAACAATGAACAGATTTATAGAGCCTTTACTTTATGTATGATTATTTCAATAGTTCAACGTTAAAATCTCTCGGATTAATTGTGTATTTTTAATATTACCGAACAGTGAAACTATTTCGCGTATTTTAAAGAAATATATTCATTCCATTTTTAAACGACGTTGTGTTTTGTTTTGAAAATAATATTTGAATATTAGAATGTTTTAAGTCTGTCGAACGCTCTGCTGAAATCCAAAATAAATTATATTTCAATGTTGAGATTGTTTTCATTATATAATATAACTGATATGATATATAACATGTATAAAACCATTATTTGCAAATAAAACATGTTTTGTTGATTATTAAATGCAGAGGGATGCCCAAATCTAATATGTAATTTTTTTTTTTTTCTAAAACCGTGTTATACAATTATTCGCCACAATTCATCGACAGTGTAAAATCGTAACCGTGTTATAGAAGTATCATACTATTTGAAGGCCTGGTGTTTTATTTTCATAGCTGTTTGTGTAAATAAATAATATTCTGCTGTGATATACAATTATTTTTAAAAAGATAATATCCGAATACAGGAAATGACGGTAAAATAACACGTAGAACCATTTTTAATAGACGGCTTCTGTAAAAAAACATTAATTATATTAATTACGATTATGTCATTAGATTTCTTGTATCCGGATCATAGGCAAACTGACGTATAATAGGTACTCATAAACGTGCTAAATTATCTTTCCTCTGCAGGATGGCCCAGAAATACAATTGATTATTAAATAGTATAAGGTTTCTCATGGGTATTTTTTTGTATATTTATTACCATGTTAATTACACGTGTTGCTTTTATAATACGAACATCATTTTTTTTGTGTCAATTGCTTAATAAGCCGGGCAATGCTGAATTCTGATGAGGTTTCAAAATAACACGGTGCTAATTTCTTTGTTTGAATCTAGTAAACTGGAAAATTTTTAAAGTATTACACAAGCTCTGAATATTTCAATTGATGTCGTACCATATATGCGTAAACGTGTACGTCTATTGCCTGATAGTGAATAATCTCTGTTAAGATTTTTTAAAGTATTTTTTGTTTTTAATTGAAATACAATAAATATTAATGAATTTAATTATTATATTTGATATCGATTGGCTTTAATGCAAATTGTTTTATCGATAAAATACGATTGTTTGAAATATTTTAAATAAATTTACTCTTAGATGGCGGTAATACACAAAAATATATACCACATTTAACTGTCTAAATATTGAAAAACGAGACAACCCGCAGCAAGTGGCCACTAGTGGATATTGTTGAGAGTTTTGCCAAGATTCAAAATTTAATATTAAAGGAATCTCACTAATTTTTGCTGTAAGTATCTAGTTATCAGTACCATTGTCAGCTATCCAGTTTTTCCACCACACTTTTTCAATAATTAATAATCGTTACTTGATATTTTGCAAATATTTGTCTACCATTGTATTGCTTGAATAGCAAGGGTTTTTAAAACTGACTTGAGAATTCATAATTTATTTTAATTATTTTAATATACTCGTAATATATATAAGGAGCGTATTTTCAAAATGAACTTATTCCACTGTACCAAAATATGAAGGATTAGAATTTTAACAAGTAGTTTTTTTAATTTAAAACAATTAGTGAAAACTAGTAGAAAAAAATCAATTTCAAAAATTTTGAAAACAAAAATAAACACAGAAAAAACGTTCTCTTTTCAATTTCGGGATAGTGGGATAAGTTCGTTTTGGAAATACTTTCCTCATATATATTATATTTGTGTAGCACGTTTTCAGGCCACATTGTATATCCTAGAAAATGCTGTCTGTACAAAAAGTGATATTTCTTTATGCGCAGCTCACTCACACCTCTATATGCAGAGAAACAAGTCCGCTCGCATAGTTTAATATTAAACTATGGACATGTTTCAAATACTGATCTAACAAAGACAACGGCACGTACTCAACGTTTCTCTGAAACAGAGATATTCATTTCGTTATAATATAATATTATATATTCAGATACAGGTAGTTTTTAGTTACGAGTCCTCGACTTACGTGAATACTCAAAAATTCATTGAACAAAATTCGACTTACGTGAAAACGTATATATTGTGACTTAAATGTCTTCTACACAAAACTCTCGATAGAAAGGTGAATGTAACTGATGATGCAATCAATTTATTTCTGTAATCGATTTCATAACAGTCATACAGATATCTTTCTCTCTCCTGTCAGTTACACTCAACCTTTCAACATCTTTGTTGCGTCCGCCCATCTCCTCTGAGAACGACACAAGGATCTAGTTTCAGCTCCTTTAGAAATATTAAAGAGGGTACCATTATAGCATACAATATTAAAAAGACAGTTAGAGATTTTTATGGAAGTATATTAACGTAGATTATATTTATTTGTCGATCGTTAATTTAGATTACTGTCGGTAGGTAGACTATTAGGTAACCCTATACTCTTATGGTACAGTAAGTCGTAACTTGTATAACATTACTAAATTTATTACGTGGTTTTTTCTGGAATAGATTCAAACTCATAATTTACTCATATTAATGCTATTCATCCTTTTATTATAAATCCATTTCAAAATTTAGCTGTGCACAACATTTTAAATTTCTTCTAAATTATCAATGATGGTGAAATGGAAATTTTACGTCGTTTCAATTTACTGCTTAGAAATAGCTTTTGTGTCAGACAGACATACGTACATATTTTTCCTTTTATAATATAGATAAGAAATACTATGTCATCTTGAATGACAGTATTTATATAATCTATAATATAATCTAGTACATTGTTTTAATTGCACTTCTTAATAATACCAGATTGCTATGAAATAGCGTCATATGTTGATAATATTCCATATGACCACAATTATTGTAAGGAGGTATAGCCACAAAGTTTAAGAAAACTCATATATATTTTTTAAATCCTTACCATTGTTGAGAAGATAGCATTCTGAATATGAAAATCCTGACGCTTTTACGGTTAATAAGACATTTTTTCTCAGCTATTATTGGCGACTATATTTAATCTGTACTCGTATATATTTGCAGTAATCAAAAGTCCAAAAAGTTGAAAGCCCCTTGACTATACAACCTCAAACGCTACTCATTAACCGGCAATGATGCACTATTATTAACCCACTCATGCCCAATTGCTATTACGATTAAAACGCTATTAAAATAATTTCGGTGAATTCTATTAGTTATTTGTAGGTTTTTATGAATCATCTCAAACCACTTCAATAATTTTCGTATTGTATTATAATCCAGTGACAAAATATACTTCATTCTCTTCACTTAGTATGGTGACGCATAAATCACGACTTCAAGATTTCGCATTGATATCAAATATCTTCTCGTCTAATTCCAGCACTTTGTAGCATCCTTAATGTAGATGATTTTTGGCCAATTTTTTTACAACATATAAAGTTGTTTTCTTCCGAAAAACCAGAATAAAAAAATAAGAGAAATTTTGAGAGAATCAACATTTGAAAACTAAGAATGCTTCCATTTCCCGTAATACTTTCAGATGCATTAATATTGTATGAGATTAAACTGCTAGCAGCTTAAACCCTATAGCACTAACACTATACATGGGGTAAGAAAGTTTTCCAGCACATATTATACCATATGAGAATAAGCAACATATAATTTGTATCCTTTTTGTAACAATAATATTACATGACAAACTATTAATCAGTAAGTTTTGTAGTGTTTCGCGTAGTTTTCAACGTACGACTTTCCATAATACAGTGTATTACTCAAAAGCTGTAAACCTCTCTTCCGTTAGCACATTTCACGTGTACTCTTATATTGGAACATTTAAATGCAACACACCACAGTTTTATTCGCATTATTATTACTATCGACACTTTTTGTATATATTTGCTTTGCTTAGCTTTTTTAGTGACATATTGTCTTCATAGGATTGGTTTGTTAAATAGATTAAATGTCAAATGTTCGGGAAACGAAAAACAAATACATAAAGGTATCTGATCTGTTTGTTTAGCCAAATGTTTCCTGTATTGTAAAATAATAAAACTACAATACATATTATTGTATGAACAATCTAGTTATTTGAAAACATGTACCATGGATAGTCGATAAACTAAACCTATAATGACGATATTTCAACCACTGAAGTCGAGCCCAAATCAATAATCTTGTGAACATTTGGTCCGTTACACCGAATATCCCGATCAGTGTAATTTGGCACATTTTTTTCTAATATGATCGTTCATCTTGACAAATTCAAATCTGATAACAATATCTGTTCCATCTACATTTATATATTTTTCGAAATACTATGAAATATAAATATATATCGGCCCTGCTTAGATCAACTCTCAGTACTTTTATTTTTAGAATCACAATATACACAACTCAATACGTGTTCTGACAAAAGGAATCAAGCCGCAAATGTCGAATTATTATTGGGTATGCAGAATAAGGAGATCAAACCTCATTTATGCCATTATTCCGGGAGGGTTAATGCCTTTTGCTTAAGCAGGTTTGATATTACAATATATCAATTTTCTTTTATTATACACTAGCTGATCAGTACCCGGCGTTGCCCGGGTCCCTTTTTGTTTCGAACT
>JAGVSQ010009891.1:0-11836 GCA_022683975.1 Rhyacophila evoluta
CAACAAAACGTCTCTGTCAATATTTAATACAGAATTTAATCAACAGCTCGACCATAATGAAAATCAAAAACAAATCACACACGTTTTCTTCAGAGGTTATCAGGATTGGTCCTGTTTATCCAAAGAATGATTCATCAATTTATCGTACAATTCTTCTACATGAATAAAATTGTCTACCCGATAGCAGAAAGGTTAACATGCGGGCCTCGCACCCGGAGAATGGGGAAATTCAGGACGCGAATGTCCATCGAGTTAAGCAATAATTGAGAACCAATTAATTATTATCCTATTTGCGTACACCAGTCAAATCTTATTTACCATCCCTAGTATAACATAAACGATTAAATGTATTACGCTAACACTATCAAAACACCAGAAGATAGAGAAGAACATATATTAATTTATCATTCATAAATTCGTATTAATTCTCTCGAGTGGTTTGATTCTCATTACGCAGTACGTGTGCTTACAGTCATCGTGAAATATGTTCCTAATCTAAAATAACTTCCGTTACAAAAATCTCATAAGGAAGGGTACCCCCGGTAGAATAAATGATTTAATAAAACACAAAGGCTATTTAATTTTAACTCATAAAGTTTTTAGAAAATTGCTTTTAAATTGGATGGTAAAGCAAGCAGTGCAACTAGAGGAGACCAATTGGGAGCAATTATTGTAACACAGTCACTAAAGCCAGTTATTAAATAATCAACACATAATGCGAAATAGTCATTTGTAATGATAGTGCACCGAGAATAGAGTGAAGTTAGGTAGTACAGCAAGAGGGGAATTTCTTGTGTCAAAAATAAATAAATACGTGAGAAAGTGTAAGTAAAAAACCATGAATTGAAACTGTTATTTCTATATCACGTAAGCCACTTGTAACAACAAAGTAAACGTTTGGTACAATGCAGGGTTGCCATATTCGAGAATACAGATTTATATTTTGAATACAATTATCGGGTATTATAAGGAAAAAACGAGAAATCGAAAATTAGATATAAAATGAAATGAACTAGTGGTGACGGTTATTATGGAATTTTAAGTTAATCAACTTTTCGACATTTAATACCAAGGGTATAGCACAAAATAACGTTGATATCCGTATTATAGAATGCATTTTTTTCTTTTTCCCCTTACGAGCAGCATGCTCTGGAAGAATGCACATTATTCCATTACCATATCCGTTCCAAAAGTGGAGTGTATAGATCAACAGTATGATAATGACGAACCGCGGATATTGATTATATGGATTTGCGAATTGTCAAGACTTATCGTGTTAGTTTTTTTTCACAAGATTTTATCGTAAGCCAATTCTTTAACTAGACAGTCAGATTTTTAAAAAAAACCTTAATTTAGATACAATTTAATTATATACAGAAAATTACAAATTGAGCAACGCTGAAATAAAATGTATACAGATATACATGTATTATATGAACAATTTTCCTACGCACAAAAATAATACTGCTATTAAAATAGTGAAATAAAACTGGACCTATAACTTACGAGTACATTAATATTATATTTTTTTATTTTTATTAATATTCTATTGTACCAAAAAATGAAAAAAAAAATGATATCACTGCACAATCAAAACATGTATGTAATGATAAAAACATTAAATTTTCATTTGCATACAACCTCAATACGCCAAAAGGAAAAACCATATCGCAAATAATCTGTATAAAAAATTACCATTTTCAAGAGGATAAGTTTAATCGATCGATGGTATTGACTACAAGTAAGACTACAGGTTACACTCATCAAATTTGCTATTATTTTCGATTTGTATATTATTATTTATCTTAATATTATATCATACAATGCTATTATTTATAATTTCCAATTATTTAGTAGGGCAAATAAGGGAAACATGACCAAGTTAATACCGACTACACAACTATTAATAAATAGATTAAAACTATTTGATAATTGGACGTTTGTGGTATTCTAATGTTTCGTCAAATAGAACAAAACAGTGATGAGACGCAGGGTGACAATAACACGATACAGTCTGGAATGAAGCCAGCAGCATCACTAAGTGTCCACGTGACGGCCGCCATTTAAATGGATCCGAAGGAAGACGTCAATTATTTCATCGAGTTGTAGGGAAGACGCGCGCTCTCTTGACCCTTCAAAGAATAACGAACACGCATCATGGGTGAGAGAGAGGTAAGTTTATAGGAACAATGCATCCATGACCGTGCATATCTTTACAAGACTAGTCAAATATTAAGTGCAATAATAAAACATCCATTGCAAAGAATAGGAAACGGAAATGGACTGAAAAGTTTTGTCAAAAGTTTTCATCAAAATAGCCAACATAATTTTTATGAGTTTATGATCGCTGCTAAAAAAACTAACCAAGCTGCTAAATTATAATGATTGTAATTATTAAACCGTTATACAATGGAGTTCTGTTCAGTATAGGCTACATTAATTAATAATAAAAACTTTGGTTTGTTCAGAAATGTAAGAAATCTTCAAATTCAAATATTACAAGTTTGGATTTTCAGTAATCAAGACGAAAAAAATCACCAAATATCATGAAACTTTCAGAGAATATATTCCATAGACTTTATTGTTAAATGAATACATTACCAATGGAATATGTAACTTTACACTGTCTCTCACAGAGTATTCCTATTTGTTCTGGGTTTGTAAGATAACTATTTCGACATTTGTATATGATATAAAAAGCTTCATTTTGCCATAAAATTGTTTTTATGGGTGTGTGAAACGGTTGTCACTTGATCTTCCATAGAGCAAGCTATGATATAAATGATGGCACTCTTAAAATACACATTAAACGTCAATCATTAAGACATAATATGTATATTATATTTTATATAATGCTTATAACGAAGTTCAATACATATTATTTACGGTGTATATATTTAAACTACCAAATGTTACCATGAAACTAACAAAAATCTTAAACAATTAATAAAGTAAATTGGTTTTGTATATAATTGTTACTTAAATATTAACTGCTAATTATTTGAAGATATGTAATACAAACATAGTCCTGATTTAATTGAATATGATCGTTTATGGATAAAATGTTTTTTCATACTCGGTATTATAATATTTATAGCGCTAAATTAAAAAAAAAAAAAAACAAGAATTTTATTCCTAAACGTCGACATTAATATTCCGCGAATAAGCCAGTCGATTTCATGGCTGAGAAATCGTTGTATTTACTGGGAAACTTGAACAATTAATTTGCAATAACAATACGTAAATAAAAAAGATTTTTTTTCTTTGACGAAAATAAATTAAGATTATTCTCAATTATTGTAATCCGCTAAAGCGACGTAATAATATGGCGGAAAAAAACTGTGACACGAATTTCACCGGTTGTTATAAAAATTAATGTTAAACCACGCATGCGCCGGGCCGCTCTCCAAGTGGGAGGATTTTAAGTGCTCGGTAAAAACCAAAACAAATGAAATGCCGGTTAGTGTACGGCGCTGGAGCAACTAGACGAATAAACGAACCAAGACAAGATAGTAATTTGTGTGATTCATAATTCTGTAATCACAAAACTCACAAATGAGACAAATTATTCCTTCACCGCAATATTATTATTTTATATAGCTGGTGACACAGTTCGTTTGAGCCCATGCCCATGCTTCATGACTTTTTTTGTATTAAGTTTTTACATTCAACTTCTTGCATCCTAATTGATGCCCATGATCCATCTATCCCCGGGGATATCTAGATCTAGAGAGCCAGTTTACGTTCCTTCATAACTATTGCGAAGAATTTTAAATATCTTTTGTACGATTATAATATTAACTTATATACAGTATTAGTTTCAATCACTGACTACCTACAACGTAGAAGTCTTGTGGGTACTTGTTTTCATCATAAATTTAATACGGAGGTGGCTTCGATGACGAAAAGAAATGAAACATCGTATAGCAATACTAAATATGAAACTATCGTACTTTTTTCCGGGTCTGGAATTACCCTTACAGATTTGTGAATACAAATTTACCTGAAGCGATAGTTCACGTGGTCGTCGTATATGATTATAAAAAAACAATATATTAATTATACGAGTACACGTTCCAGCATCCCTGGTAAAACTCTACGGGGAGAACTTTGATAACGTACTACTATATTGTTTAAGGATTGCGTCAGCTATGTTGATAAGCAACGAGTCAAATGTAAAATTTATCTTATTTTATTAACAAAAACCACTTCTTTTCAATATACAAGTATTCTGTTTCTTGGTTTACAGCTAGTGTTTTTCTTCTCGTTATCGAAAAATACGACCATTTACTGATAAAACACACAAACATATAATACAATGAATCTTATTATTATAATATTTATGCAATACTTAATCAGACCTTTGTCGGAGTGATAAAATAAATGATTAATTATGGTCGATAAACGAAATATACAGGAATATTATGTAACATAATAATTACAGAAAAATAAATAGTTTTGAACCGAAACACAT
Organism: Rhyacophila evoluta; assembly: GCA_022683975.1. NCBI lineage: Eukaryota > Metazoa > Arthropoda > Insecta > Trichoptera > Rhyacophilidae > Rhyacophila > Rhyacophila evoluta. The sequence continues at coordinate 4,475 of JAGVSQ010009891.1, forward strand.
AAGTTCAAATGTGGTTTTTGAAAATTGTTATTATTTCAATAAAGATTCTGAGAAATTCCGTTTTTAGAATAACTCAAATATCCATTTTTGCTACAAATAATTCGGGTTTTTCCACTGTTAATCGGAGGCGGTGAGTTTTATTCACGAGAAATTGTAGAAGACCTGCTATCTGTCTCGGACATTGGTGCAAATGATAAGGTCTTGATGGTAGGTCATCAGGTGACCTCTCGACCGATTAACGCTGACCCTAAAGACACTTCTTTGTTTCATATTTTGGATATCTGATGTCACACTGTTTCAAAATTGGTTGAGTCTTGAATTATAACAATTTATAATTTTCACTGATATCCGGTTCCTAAAACACTGAAATAACTGAGGATATGTATAGTATGCCTGATAAGAATGACGGGATGGCATAAGAGTTACATTAATAAATGTTAGTTTTATTTTTAATAATAATTTAATAGGGTGAAATCTTCGTTCACACATATGTATTATATTATTGAGTACAATCTCTAGAGAATATATTTGTTATTTAAGAACGACAGACTTTTAAATTAACATTAATTTATTTAAAAAAAAAATGAAATACCCCATCACACAATAAAGGTGTATCCTGAGAGCAAATTGTACGTAAGAAGGATGTAGTTATCTCGAAGATACTGAACGTTTGAAAACGCATTGCTGAATCGTAAATAATTGGGACAAAATCTGCTAAATTTGACATCGACAATTTGCCAAATTTAAGCTCTTTCATACTGTAGTGATGAATCTTCAACACATGTAAAGCGTCGATCATTGCGTGCAAGCATTATATCGTTCCTCAAAAGAGACTATGTTTATGCACGAGCAAAAACTGTATAAAATCAGCTGATGGTTTTGTGAAAGAATTTCATAAAATATGGACGACTGAATAAGATTGTTCGGAGAATATAGAACTCACTACATACAGGTTATATAGTTAAATAGTTATCCGGTGTCTCTAAAAATCTGTGCATGCCCGTGAGCATGGGCCTTTAAAGAGGAATACCATCGTAAATCTTGGTGGAAAAGGAGTGGTGATAGCCGCAAACTTAGGTAGGTATATGGAATGAAAGGGATGTATTGATTTTTTGTAGTCATCAGTCTATAAGTAGTTAGGCAACAAGATACGAAATATTTATAAAATTTTGGTGACGTACCTGGTGTTAGTGTTACGCTGATGATGCAAGTTGTATATGTGGATAGATTTAACGAGTAAGCAACAGAATAAAAGTTGAAATATTACTTATCGGAGTTATAAATATAGGAGTGTCAATTGTAAAAATGAAAATTTGTCATTGCATTATGTTCGCCAATCACGTATATATATATTAAATAATATAAACCATTCCATGGAGAATACCAACGTCAGACCAAAGAATACAGAAATAAGAAAAGCATTGAAAATAACGAGAGGAAATAATCAAAATGAACTTCCTTGAAGTCTCTGATTGTATTTCAACGTTGCGTATAATGATTATTCGAGCAGTTAACGTATCTAGATATATAATTTCATTTTTATTAAAGCTATAATACACCACACGACTTTCGCGTAATATGTCTTAACTAGAAGGTCACGTAACAGGAAGACAGCGTGTTTTTTCTCTGTCATGCTTTCATAATATAAGATTGATTGATTTCAAGAAGAAAGAAAACAAGGGTTGGTCGTCTCACTAATTATAGAACGTTTCAGCTAGTGAATGCTGATAGCTGCATTCAAATCGTGGGGAATGTCTCTCGAAGTTTAAATAGGAGGACGTTCACTGAAATCCTTCGTTTAATAAAAGTTCAACGGACTCCATATTGCTTGTAACATCTGTAACCAAAATTAATTAAATATGTCGCCCACCAGTCGACAAAATTTGTTTAATTAATTTTTCATTGCACCAAAACTTTTTTAAATCTTTAGACTTCCATTAAAATGTTGAAAGTGGTATGGTATATGATAGAAGTTAACGGATGTCAGATGGTTTTTAGTTTAAAATTTAATTTTCGTCACAAGCTCATAGTCGATATAAAAAAAGGAAACATTTATGTAACATTGTAGCATTATTTGAAGAACATACCATAGTCTCCGTGGACGGTGCATATCTGCTGCATCTGCGGGGGACATTCGTTGGGGCCGGGCCCCGACAGATAATAGTGGTGGTCGGGAGGGTAGAACTCGCCGTAGGGAGAACAGTACACGTCATGGTGGGCGTGCTGCGGCGCTGGCGGCGGCTGACCCGCCACCACGTCGACGCGGACCATGCCTGCACCTGTCAGCGGTCGCCCGGCATCACCCTGCGACCCACCTTGCCACCGATACAATTCACCGATGATCACAGGCTGACAATACTTCGGCGGATGACTCTTCCGACACTCGTCAACACTGATGGTTCACAACACCCTTCACAAAACACAATTCACCCACAGAATCTACGAAAAAACAACACAATATCGACGTAGCAAAAACCTGGTTTAATATCCGCAGCGTTAAACGATCACAGTTTCCGCTTCAATATAAAAAATATACTTAAGATTTCTTCACTTAATAATGTATAACAAATTGACGATTACTTTTACCTCAAATATTTGATCATTTCGTTCTGCAATAGACAGACACTTGCACCTTCCTAGGGTAAAATATTTTTGTATTTTCTTCGCAGGAAAATTATCCGTGGTTAAGTCGTTTGTCTGCGGTCCATCATGCGACTGCTGCGTGAAGAGGCCCTCTTTTGAATCGAGGGGCCTTATCGCGACCGCGGCCCACGCTCCGTATCCTTATCTGCGCCAAACGGGAAATAAACAAATACGTCACAAACTAAAAATTATCGTCAGGCCAACGAACAATCGCGGCGATATGATATATTGTATTACTAGTAATTATGGTGATTTTTCTTCGATATAAAAAAAATGTATCAGAAATGTAAAATATAACAGGTATTATCCAGACGCATAGCGGATATGCAAGCTGTGTTTTTATGTATTCAGGACAAATCCGGCAGAAATCGAATAAACATGAACTGCAGACTTTACGTAAGTAACATAATAGAATATTGCATGCGAAAATTTCAGTCTATTACTGAATGAATTCAAGGTAATTTATCACAACTGATAAATATATGAAAACATATCACGCGATATGATAAAATGAATGCTGCATTTTACTAAAACATTAAACAATTAATTACCTTTGAAATGATACTGGTTTGGTAACGTAATACTCATTTAAGATAAATTACTCGAGGATAACTTAACTGACTTAAGAAAAAGTAACCGAGTATTTGTCCGGGTTTGTTAATTTTCCCACTGTAATAAATACCCACTTTTAAAAGTATAAATTCACTCGCACACGAATAAGAGACGGACGTATGCACACAAGATTAAAAAAAAAACTGTTATAATATCGTATGTATGCGGGAATTAATAAAAAGTGCAATGACAGTGTACAAACGACGGACGAACGAACGATTAACTCTTGTTCACCGAATCGCGGACCGACATCAACTGACTCGGACGACGCGAGAAGAGAACGGAGAACTCGGATGCATGTACTTGTGTCTTACAAGTCACGGATAGAAAAGCATTCCAAAACCGGCGGCATTCCCGAGCTGTATTTAAGAGGGGATGGTATTGCAGAAGAAGGGGGGAGGTAATCGACGTCATGAGACCGTTGTACAGACTCCATTCTGCCCCTTTCTGTGATCTTCAGAGGCACCGTCGACCTCAACAGACCCAACATTTTTTGCACTCCATTTTTTTCCCGATCATCGTGAAAACACCATCAATCCTATTTGTAAACCGGTACAGAAGATAAATCAAATTATTTTAAAAGAAGGCTTCAGTTTCTAAATTTAAAACTATTAGGAACTATTACACATTATGGAAAATGAATCTATAATAAACTTTCGCATCTACATATAACAAAAATCGAATGTTAACTGTCAAATGTTACATCAAATTCCATATTTTTTTCATTTCACAGGGTATTCAATTTAACTTTTTTTATAATACATCCAAAAAAAATGGCATTTGATTTAATAATATTGACTAGCTTCTATCGTCTTAATCAATATTTGTGAAGTGTGGTATACGTAATATTGTTTTTATTATGTGCGATAGTGTGTATTATTCATAAGGAAGTTTTCCAAAGTTTGGCAAAGAGTTTTGAATTTTTATTTCAATCATTTCATCAGTCGATATAGTAAAATCCTTAATTTTACATCTGCGGTGAGATAAAAAAATAATAATTACGCGCATTGTATAGCTTAATTTTCTTGTTATTTTTATGTTCCGATATCATTACATATTCAAGACGAAAAAAATGAGAAACTGAAACACACATTTGAAACAATGAATGATGAAACGCGGATGAACGAAGATTGTTCTTTCTTTCTCTTACAAGAGCTTCAAACAAATAAAAAAAAATACTAGCTCATAATATTTATATTGCATTTTATAAATTTAATATCATGGGGTTACGTTTCCTGCTTGATACTCTGGAATGTCATTGGCATAGATATATGGTATGGTGTAAATCGAAAGTTTCCAATCTTTTTATCTCCACCCCCACCTTTTCGAAATATAAATCATTTGCAATTACTTAACGCCCATTCCTCGTTTTTCACCTCGCGTAACTTATTCATTAATTTCTTTTATAAGAAGCTTACGACCCCCACATCCTTCTGAACCCACTACCGCCCCCCTAGATAACCTCAGCGCCCACAGGCGGGTAGTACCACCTACTTTGGGAACCTATGGTATAGATACACAGAATGAGAATAAATCACACTCTTTGGCAATCATTTTTTTATTATACAGAGATTAATGCCTTTTACCATTAAATTTCCCACTCTCCCTCTTATTATTATACGTACATTGGCATTCATTTGAATATGTAATATAAAATCTATTATTGTGATGAATTCAAAAGAAAAAGCATTTATTTAATTTCATAACAAGGTTATGATAAATGTATTTCTAAATATCTCGATGTACAGATGACACAAAAGTACTTTCATAGTTTATTGATGTCTGGTATAGCAGCAAAAATGCAAAATTATTATAAAAAAAAACGTTTTTTTGTTAATTAGCTAGCCAAGAAGATAGCATGTGCGCTTTGGACCCGAAGATTGCAGGTTCGATTGCCAACGCGGCTGGATTTTCAAAAAACTCGAAGATGCAAGATAGTGTGCTTAGTCGGGTGAGCAAATAAATGTATTTTCATAAAATAGAATACTTAGAAATATATTAGAAAAAGAACATAAGTCTAACAGAAAATAACGGAACCAACTATCGACAAAACTTTAACAAACTTTAATGCCTTTATACAGTCGTTATAATGACTAAAGATATTTTATTATTTATATATTGACCTTTTACTAATAAATAAGTTTGAGTTATAAAAACAATTCATGTATTTTTAAGTAATAAAATATTAGAACAAAATGAAAACTGATTTTGATTGAAATAATAAAGGTCTTCGAATTTTTTTTGATACAATCGCCGAGTTACATCACGTCCGGGGAAAAGTGCAAATCCATGCAGCATACTAAGCGCCAATAACAAGAAATCGAGAATTGGTTTTATATGTAACATTATTTCTAGGAAAATATATTTTTTTCTGTTTCCATGTAAAAATACGTGTAGATAAAAGCAAATATGGTAAATATTATATGTACGGCTTATAAAATTTTATTCGCGATACGAGGATATTTATATTTTTTAGCTGGCAACCCAATATTTTTTTTAAACTATTATAAAAGGCTTTGATATTCTGCTGCTTTGTTTTTCGATCCGAGAATTGTGAACAATGATGATATGCGATATGTTTATCATCGAATTCGACAGATTAAGCGAGTTGTTAAGAGCATGCTTTTGTGAATCGAATAGATCTCTCTTAGATCGGCTAGATCCTCTCGGAGCTGCATAAAATAACCGTATCTTTAATTGTTACTTACACAGGATGCCTGATTGATTGGACGATCAACTGACATCCGATCCTTGCTAAAAGAATTTTCAGTCCAACTGCGAGCAGTTTTTATACGTAGAAAAAATGTAGTCAACAAAATATAATATACTCGTACATGAATACATTGGAGGTTTTTTTTATGGATTTAATCTATTGTATTTTGATAGGATTGTTTATTATTTATAAATTACCATTCAAATTAAGAAAATACGATTTTTGAGAATGAATCTCATATTACTTATTTGGATGCAAATGGCATCAAGTAATATATCAAAAAAGAGACCCGTAGAATTAATTTTCCTCTATGTATAAAATATGTACGTAGTAACGGCTGAAATAGTGTGTTGCTTGTCTCTTCTATCGCTCTATTTTCAAAGTATTATTTTTTACTCACCTGCACAAGGATATAGTAATATGAAGATTAAATCAAATAATTGTAAATGTTCGAAGATTGTACGGGATTTTCCATCAGGGAAAAACAGCAAAACGAGTACTACGATAACGTAAGTCATAGACAATTGCAGAGTATTAGCTTTTTTATCGTACTGAGTAGCTTACAACCAGCATTAACACGATTTATATTATACTATTAATATTCAATACGCTTACAAAATTACTCGACACGTCATTTAGTATTTTCCAATCATAGTTCTATCAGTTGTAGCTATTCCGACTGAATACAAATACACATTGCATGGAAACTATATTAAGTACCAATTAGTATATTTGAATTTACTATCAAGATTTGGTAAAATATATACATATTAATAACATTTTACTTCGTGGTTTTTCTTTCTTGTTTTTTTATCTTGTCCAATATTAAATGACACTTAAAATCAATTCACAGTCATTTAATATAAATTAATTAAAATCTACATTTGCTAGGTAGCCTTTATTTCGTAACAGTTGAATAATTATATTAAATTGCATTAAAAGCTTTGACACTTTTTCAGGACCATACTTTTAAAGGGTGTATTCTGAATTCGAAATGACAGTATCACAATCAGTTTTCTCAGTGAATATTTGGTTTCTGACACCATTCTAATTACGGTGTGATGATATGTGATGATTTAAGAATAAGAAAATTGATTTCCAATTTGTAAATCATGTGTCTTTATTAATCAACAATCCTTTTCATGGAATGCTAATTACTAATTTAGAGAATTTAAAATACTTTCACCAACATTTGATATACGATGAATTCAGAAGTAATTTTTAAATCTTCATTTCTACTGCAATATTACAATAACAGTGACTATTTTCTCGATCGTTTAATCTTGACTTTAAAGAATTAAATAAGAATAGCGCATTTACATGCTGCGGTCTGTCTTAATATTTTTCAGATTCAGTTTTCTCAAGTTTATATATATGTAAATTATACATGTTAA
>JAGVSQ010009892.1:0-13294 GCA_022683975.1 Rhyacophila evoluta
ACTATCCCAATTACTACGGTCCCGATTTTAGTGTTATTGGGGGGTTAACTGTATTGGTTATGGAGTTCGCGGTTTTCGTAGTCCACATTTCCAACTCACATCGGTTTTATTATATTAACGTTTTATTTATGAAGATTTTGGTTTTGCTTGATATTCCATTAGACTTGAAAGCGCTCGGGAAGTCCATCGAAGTTTTTGTCTTGCAAATATAAACCGTTCTGATATCTTATATTTTTGTAAACGTCTACAAAAATAAAAACTCGTCAACCATCTCGCTATACTTGCTTTCTAACTCTAGGTTACACGTATCTTATTTAGGTTATGTCGATCTACAGACCGGCATACGGTTATCTGTTTATTACACGTTAACCTGCAGCCCTATTTTATATGCCTAGTGCGAATGGTCAAGAAGGATATTGTTAGAAACATACTTAACCTAAAACTATATGGAGAATTTACTACCTCAAAGAATTTTTTTGAGTTTGTATGAATCGAGAATGTTATTATTTCAAATTGTTTCGCTATCTTGAGGACTCCAAACGTACACGTTGTACTTTCCAGTACGAGCTTATTTCAGCTGAAGCTGGAGGATGTAAGTAGTGCAGTTAAAATGTTTACCTAACATACAAAATCAGCCAAAATTTCGATCTCCGTGTTGAAGAAAGTGAGAAAATTGGAACGTTAACAATTAAAGACGATGTATGCAAAGTCATTCGTGTTAATGGCTCTAGTGTTGAATGAAGTATTATAATGATGTTACTTGTGTTGAATTTAATCAATCAATTTATTCTACCGGTGAATGCTATTCATTAAAAAGCACCCGTTCAATGGTCGGCGTTTTGAACTTGAAGACGGATACAGTGATGCTCAATTTGATCAGTATATTTTTCAGTTATTATTTATATTAATGTTACTGTATTTTTCTCTTGTTCTTTATTTACTTACTTCACTGTTTGCACTATATGCATTATAGGTTACGCCACAGTACATCGACTACAGCCATTCACTGTGCCACCTTACAATTGTACTGAATTAATCGTTCTTCAAATAAGGTTCGGTCAAATAACGTATTGTAGTAACATGGCATGTCCACTAATCCGATCATGTTATAATAATATAATAAAAACGAAAATATTTGTTCGGGCGCCTTTAGCACATTATGCAGGAACCTGTGAAGTGAAGATTTGATTAAGTTTATTTTGATTTTAGCTGCATAACTAAAATTTCACTGTTTTTTTCGGTGGGAGCTCTCTGAATATTTACTGGCATAACACAAAATGCGTTCGCTTGCTTATCGAGGGCGTGAGGGCGGACGATTATAAAAATATATTTTATGTTTCCCTATCAAATATATATTATTATTGATCAAACTTCTATAACCATGCAAGGATAATGTGTTTGATTTATTATATATCCCAGTTGATTTAAAATTCTGAATCATGTTGTATTTGACTTTTTTTCTTAAAATGCCAGCGTTCAACTTATTACTGAACTTTGCGTATTTGATATGGCTCGAATGGATAACCCATCCCTCAGGCGATGATGAGTGCAAATGGCTCTGGGAATACTGCGATAAGGTATAATGGATGGCATCAAATTGGCTTAGTGCCAGATATTTCGCAGGCGGAGTTTCGAAAAGGCGGTGAGAATATGTTGAAAAGGACATTAAAAATGGAACCGCTTTTTTTTTTAAGTTTGACGACTTGTCATACGTACTGAAATATTTGATACGACTAATAAAAATAATTTGGCGTCATTTATTTTAATATACACACTCATTATGCTAGCGTATAGCGTGGTGTATAGAACGTGGTCGCTCTTCATTTTGCCAGTAGTGTCCTAAGAATAGCTTCTCAAGGTAATTGGTTGGCGTACACTAGAGTGTGTGTTATTCTTATCCTATCCGAATAAACCCTTAATTATCCTTCGTTGCAATGACCGATCGTGCTGATACATAACTACTGCGTTCAGATTTTATTCTTGAAACGAAACGGGTAGCAGATGCACTAGTATAAAAGGAACAATACGCTGTTTTGAAAACGCCAGAGGACCACTTTACTTTATAAATGAGAAACATATTAATTTATTGGAAAATAATAATTTCATATACATGTCTATTCTATTATCGACAGTTGAAAAATATAAAACTAAGTTACTAAACAGCACTGTGAAAATATGTTTTATTAGTAATACGTCGAGTAGAAATGCGGTTGAAAGGCCAAATTTGATATATGCATATTAAGCCTTTTTGATCGCTTATCTAGACTTATTCCAGTGGAAGTTCTGGTCATTACTCTCGGTATTAAATCTGCCCACGTTTTTTTCACGTCTGATTGTATCAATTTACCATTAGCTCCGTTACTAATGGATGTAATACACTTCGCGTGATGTCCCAAGAAGTACATATCCATTGTTCTAGAGCGCTTGTGAATTGCAAAAAGTTCAAAACTGCTGTATCCATTCGTTTGTGGGCACGGTTGGATATACGATATTGTGTGGAAAATGATCGACATGATTGTTTTATGTTGTGTGACTGAGTTCACTACTCAGGCCTTTTCGATGTAAATATCAATTGTTAATTGAATTAGTGTGATTCAATGAACGACACTCATTAATTTTTTAATCAGTGATAACCCAATACATTCTAGTCAATGTATGTATTATAGAATTAGATACACTAGAATCTAGTGTATCTAATTCTATAATATATAGTTTTTTCACCACTCCTTTGTAGTGATTGTTTATTACTAATTTAATAGTAACGTTAACACTTTTATCATGTTCCAAATCTGAATAACCCAGATTTTGTTTATTCCGATTCGTAAGTGGAGCATATATTTCTATACAATGTAAAGATGTCCACCCTAGAAATAGGGTATATGAATTTCAGCAATTTAAAGAATATTTTGTTTTCACGGGAGTCGGTTGACCATTGAGCATCTTGCCTTGCATATTTGGATTTCGGAAATCCAACAGCCGAGGGTTTCTCCACCCCTTAATCTCCAGTTCCAGTGCGTGCACGCTTACCTATCGCCGCACATATGCCACCGGGAGGACAATATATGATTATTTTATGGTATTTTTACATTTTTTTTTTGCCTAATCGGAGCATACATATGATAATATGGGAGATGTCTTTCTAACAAGCCCTTCACAGCAACTCAATTCACAATCCAACTTTAGCACGGCGCTTTGATCTGTTTTGACACGCACCCCTTGTTTGTCAGACAATTGCTCAACCCAATGGGCATTCAGTCCTGCATTTTTGGATTCTTTTAAATCCGGCACGTCGGAATCGGATCCACATTCCTCGGATTGCGAGGCACGTACGGAAAAGTCTACGCTGGCGACCAGGGAGATAGTTCATTTAGTCAGTTAGCCAACAATTTAAATACCGCTTGATTTGGTTTTATTTCAATGTGTTTCGGAATTTAAAAGTACGCAAAATATGCTACTAAATGACATTTAAATCTCGCTGTGGCATATTTAGTAACGTTATATATTTTCCCTCCGTGACATTCATTTATATTGTATATTACCCAACCCGCGGCCTGCGAATCCAGACCCATTAGATTCAAAGATCTGGATGCTTATAAATTAAGCACATTCACACTCAGCCGTGATTAATTTTTAATACATTCCTACCCTCACTCAAAACTGTTTTCCACGGATGTTTACCGTAAAAATTATAAAAAAACGATGTTTATGCTAATTACAATTTCTCAGGGGTTAGGGTCATTATTATCAAATCAAACGTTGCTATTTTCTTGCAAACTGTATGTAAATCTGTGTGTTTCGCAACTACATTAAATTTTTTATTTTATTTATAATATTCTGTTTTAAATGCACTTAAATCACACATTTAAAAAAAAATCGACGTCTTCTGGTTACATGTATCTATTTTATTATGTTTAATTTATATTCAAAACGTTGTTACTAATTGTCAATAAATATTTCGGCTTAGACTTTATAACTATTTGATCTGTAACTAGATGAAGAGATGTGTAATATATATATATATAAATGGCGTGTCTAGTTATCTGTATGAATATTTTGTAATTATCAATGTCGTAATTAAACTAATTAATATGTGTTATAATTTGATGTATCATTTTGCAATAGTTTCACCAATTAAATTCTAAAGAGATAAGCGTAAATAGAAAAAGTGAGCTGTTAATATATCTTCATATATTTAATAATTTGTAATATGTCACGAGTCACGGCGCAAATGTATTTTTACGCGATATCTACGTACGCTGATAAAAAAAATCTTTTTTTCTCTTCATTTTTTACTCGGAGGCGAAATTTGAATCGTAAATATGAATAATTCGATTACCGAGTATGCTTACTGAACATTCGCCGAATTGAATTCTTTTTCTTTTGATCGACGTGTGAAATTTCTTTTGAGCGATTTTTGTAAATTCCGAATTTGCCTTCCGCCTATTGAATTTTGATTTCTATGCTTCTCGCGGAGGTGGCATTTGCTTATTGATTGTAAATGATAATAATTAATGCCCTTTCTTCCATATTAAAATGATTCAATTTACTTTTCCTTTAAAAATTTCATCTTTTACTTGATTTAATAATGTATATTAGTAGTGTTTAGCTAATTTACTTCCGGTATTCTATTATAAACCGTTAAATAGGTGACCGATCAAGCTAAATTGACTGCCGATGGTTATGGAGACTATTTCCTGGCTCTTAACCAGACTTGCATGTTCTTCAAACCGACCGGTTCTCGAAGGCCGCTAAATGCTATCTGTATAATGTATTTAGCGAAGTTACGGAACCTGGTAGGGCGCGAGAATACTGGTAAGCGTTTATTGTCCATATGCTCCACTTACGGTGCAAATGTGGAAGAAGAAGACAGAGAAGAGGTTATGGAGAATGATTCTCACAGCTACCGATTCTGAGATAAGTGACATTATTGATTACAGCATGTTCATATATGGCGAGTAGAAATAACTGCATTAATCATCGAAATATTAAAAGCATCTGCTGGATACACTTGAAATAGATTGTATTATGCTTAGCAATTAAATCTCGTTGATTTTTTTGGATACGTGATGTTATTTTGATATGGCAATGGACTGTAATTTTTACGAAGCTTCAGTTTTGTTTTTTTGTTTTGAATTAATAGGTTTGATTGTATATTGTATATATCGATTATGCTGGTGTCTAAAATAGACTTAGAATATTTTCTCTAATGTAAATAATTTTATGAAATAACTATTTTGATAGTAATTTCACAGTGACCCGTAAATTTACGTACGTAACTGCACTTACCGATAGTTTTAATTTTTGATTCGGTTCATAAATTTCAACGATAAGGTATCAAATTATATGGAAGATTTCACAAGTAAGCCAGAGTAATTTTAAAACTTAAAGTCTTCCGGCAAAACTACAGCTTCACTGTAACGACCGAGCATTTGAATATTTTTGACATCAATACTTCGTTTCTTTGCGCAAATCTGGGCCAAGAAAAGGAAAGCGTATAGTGAATTTAATTTTATTACAATCTATTCTCCGTGCTAATAGAAGACAAGGTTCAATAGGTCACACACAAATTTGAAGATAGTATTGTTACAATTGTTTATACGATTTTAGTTATGGAATTTAGAAATAAATCGAGCGCTGCTTGATAGCCAGTCTTCTCAGCGAGCAACTTTTTAAAGTTATCCTTTACGTGCGATAGCATGATAGTCAAATTATTATATACGGGTTTTTTTAAATTATTTTCTATCGTATTAGTCTGTCTAAATATCAGTAGTGCATAATATAATTTGTCAAGAAGAGGCACGTAAATGCCGCATGTGGGTTGTCATATTGAAAATCAATTTGATAAACACCGTATGAGATTTTTTTCTAGAATTGTTTAAGGAATTTGCCTTAGAATAAAATTTTCTACAGCTTAATATAATAATAAGCAAAACTCGTGTTTTATTTCATTGTTTAAAATGATTTTAATCGATATTAAAAAATATACCGTCTGAACAATACAGAAACACGTGGAAGTTTACAAATTTCGAACAGGTTTGTATTTTAAATGCATTTCCACCAGCCACCAGTCGATATGGTTAATTATTATTATTTTATAAAAGCTTGTGGCTAATGATTAAATTACCTGCTAATACGAAGTGGCGTTCGGGACATACGAAGCTATTGTGACAAAAAATCACGCAAACCAATCATTACGTACATATTTCAATGCTGGGGAAACTAAACATCTGTAACTAAATTAGTCTCTGTAAAATAAATTTACATCGTCATTCGTTTTCGACAATACATTTAAAACTCAGCATATTAACGTGATGTATTTTTTACTACTTATATTCCTCAGTGTTGGGAAGGTTCGTGATCTATTAGTATATCTCTACAAAGTTTTCGTGGTGCATGTTTTTAATATGTAACCAAATTATGAACATCATCCAATATTATTCCTGGAAAGAGATTAATGCCACCAATATAATGACTCTTTTACTGTTTTAATATTGTTATACTTTGTAGAGTTTGACTTGATATATCGAGTCTTGCTACCGGTTTTACTTTTGCGTTTTCGATATTTGAATACAAAATTATTTTTTTCGTACGTATTTATTTCAAGCAGAAATCTTAATAACCAAACCTCGCAATAAAACAAGAAGCCTCTACATAACAGATCCTCATGATTCCTAAGTATCCACTATTCTGTCAAATACCATCGAATTCATATGGATATATTTATATAATATTAAACTCATTTAAGTTCGCCGTAAAATGGCTTTTGTATTAGTAAGACTTTTTTAAAATATAAAATCAATTACTATACTTATCTCATTATTTAATAATATTCTGTGTCCCCAATTGCGTAGAGGTTAGCGTGTGCGCCTCTTATCCTGGGAATGCGGGTTTGATTCCCACATCTGTACCGGATTAAAAAAAAATGCATGCAAAACGACTGGATACCCAGTGGATTGAGTAATTGTCTGTCAAGCAATTTTCGTCAAAAATAATCCGTCAAGACATTTCGGAGGGGACATCTTCACACTATAAGTCCATGTGCTCCACGTGCGGAGCGGACATATTTTCTTAAATGTGTTATGTACGTATACTTTTTTAGTTTGTACACGACCATGTTGCAATTTCTTTTTGCGTTTTTGTATGTCCCTTAGTATTTTATCTCCGAACGGCAGTGTTTGCGAACGAGCCTTCATCCCGATATGAACATGTATGCCGGCGCGTAGCCTGGAGCATTGGGTAGATAGAAACACTCACTTCTTGGAGCTGACTAGCGGTATCCTGACCTCCGCCACGATTCATATACTGGATGTGTATCCATACTACATTTACTGAGGGCAGAATCTAGGTAACCATTTACCTGGGGTAAACACTAAACTCTGCCTTAAACTTCGTCCATTCATATGTAAGATCAAAACTCAAAAAAATGTTTTGTACGTCGCCATTCGATTTTTTTTGTCTTAATATCATACATTATATTCTTGATATTAAATTTAATGTGTTTTTTTTATGATTTTCTGATAATTCGTATGTCAAATTATAAATAATATACGAATATTGGTATTTCACCAATTCCACATTTAGTTTCTATGTACATACTCGTATCATGCTCCATGCAGCATTGGCTAAAGCACAGTACGCATTATTTATATGTATATTTTTTCAACTTCCAATTTAACTTGTAAATATTTTTCATTTCTTCTTCCGCCATATCCACTCTCTAAATAGAGCATGATTATGTATTTAACAATTCGATCACTGAGACAACGCTACTTTCATAATAGACTTTATTATCTGCAATATCCGCTCCCTATGTGGGGCATATGGCTGGAACACGGTGCATCCAAGATTCACCCACCAGTCGCTTTGCACTCTTCCAGGCCATTCTTGCATCTCTTAATTCCCTTGAGTACATCTTGTTGATTGTACCGGATGTTCTTCCAGGACGCCGGAATCTCACTGGTTGGAATTTGAGACCAACAGGGTTCAGGCTTTCTCAGGGCATCCGTACTACGTGTGCAGTAAATTATTATAAACATATCTCGTTATTTTCTATATTTCTTTCAGTAATTTGGACGAAATATATATATTATTCAGTGCTTTCTGTTTTATCGTAGTAATTGTACTGCGATATGAAATAATCCAAATGTCACGCTCGCGAAACAATTCGCAGCTGTTTCTACTATGCCATTTCATACAGCTAAATAATTTTCATATCAAAATGTTCCATCACTCGCGCTCCACTGATCCAATTCTGCTTGGCTTATTTTTTGTCCACTCTCGTTTATTTATTCCCGTCTGTTAGTGGCAGCGGGTTGTTCCTGTACCATGAAAAACATTCACAGGCGAATGTTAGGTTGGACCAGATTCATCGCGGCTGTCACGCCGGGAAAACTTTTCTGCCATGCCTCCCACTTATTTATGGACATGGAGGTGATTTATTTTGAAATAAATACAGCAGAAAAAGCTTGCGTGTTTACTTTAATCCATTATTAAGTAGTAGCGTATAAAGTCGGAATAGATTTTTAAAAAAGCTTTGGACTAATTAGTACATTTATAATATCAAGTATTTCTCTTACAAAGCTTTAATCTTGCGTACATTTCAAATTCATTTTTCCATATAGACGAAGGTTGCTTTGTAGCAATTTATTTTTAATCAAACTACAAATTATTTGGTTCATTATTTTCGAATTCTTGGTCTAGGTTTCGCCTCTGGAAATCTTCAAATAGTATTTACATGATACACTTTTACGATTGAGTACATGCTGATTATGAACCAATAATTCTAAAGCGTATCGTTCCCTTATGCTCTTTGATTTAATAGTTATTATATTTTGTAAAGAAACGAGAATTTTTTTTAATATTCTCTATTTCAGAAACACATACAATGGGTCACACGTGGTAATGTTATACACATTCTTACCAGTTTGAAATAGCTTTTCAGCTAATTTTCTCCTTGCTTAGAAATAGAAGAACATTTTTGCAAATCGTCATATCAAATTTGATTGATTTTATGATATTCTTGAATTGATAGCGGTGAATGACTTTAGTGTTTAAAACGTGTATGCATAAAAGTCTAACTCACTAATGAAACGGTGGACCAAGATTGAAAGTGTTGATAGTGGTTTGGATTTATTATACTTACATCGTTTCTTGTATGTCAGGAAATCATAACCGAGTTGTAAGCACTCTCTGCTCCTGGAAGTCGGCCAATAAGACGGGAGAGACCGACAAAATAATATTTATGTCACCGACTTTTCGGTTGTCTCATAACGCACCGGATGATGAAAAAGTTGCGTTGTCTGTTTGACTGCCGGCCGACGAGGCGCTGTCTCGTCTCCCGGTCGCGTTTCATCGATGACTCGCGTTGTGTAATACCGACCGCGATGGATTATCTCACATCTGTGGATTGTTTTCAATTTTCACTCGGAATTATCATCGGTCGGCCATGAAAACTTCTTGCATTATCGTATTTGATAATGTGTATGACTACTGTCTCGGCTAGACGGTTTGGCTTGAAGAAAGATATTTTTTTAGATGACAAAATAGAAATGTATTTGTATTATTTAGTATTTTGTATAAAACTGAAATATTACGCAATGGATTCAACAGACTGCGATTCAAAAAACTTTCACGTTCGTATATCATATTTACATGCCATAGAAAGTATAAATTTCGAATTGTTTTGAGATATATTGTAATAATTATTACTGTCTAGTGTTTCTCGATGAAAATCGATGTAAACTCAAGACTTTCTAATTTTTAAACTTGCATATCGATTGCTTAAGCGGAAACCAGCTAACTCCAACCATGGTCGATACACCGATGTTGATGGCATTTATTCAATTTTAATTTACTATCGCAGATACGTAAAATCGCCTGCCAGCTAACTCCATGCAATAACACACACATTCACCAAAGATTTTTGTTGCTCCTGAATATTTTACGCAATTGGAGTTGGCTGATTTGCAGATTAAGCGATTGATATGCATTATTACGTCCGATCCGTAATTCGACTTTAGACATCTACAGGGTGTATGGGCGTAGACGATCTGTCAAAAATTTGGGACATACTTGGTGTACGTTACATCATACTCCCTTTTTACACGGTGTGTATGTTACACGCAATACCCGGTAAAAAGCATAATAAAATTAGTATATATCGTAGATAGATTTCCTTGTATAAAATCAATGGGCATTAAAAAATAAAATGCATTAGTGTTCATACTTTAAAAGATCGTAACAGAGATTATTCACTATCAGCCAGTAGACGAACCCGTTTACGCACATTTGGTACAACATTGCTTTCATCAATTGAAATATCCAGAGTCTGTGTCATATTTCTTTTCAAATTTTTGGATTTACTGGATTTAAACAAACACAATTGGGGGATGTACCACCGTGTTATTTAGAAGCCGTGTAAAAGAGAGTTCGGTGTTTATTGATATACTTTTCTGGTACAAATAAAATTGAAAATATATGATTTCTTCATATAATGGCGTATTAACCTTTATAATAAATTATTTACATACATTTTTATAGATTTTACACGAAACTGGTATACGCCAAGTTGGAAACGTCGATCGGAAAGTAATAAAAAGTTTAATTATAGAACTTGTTTCATTTTATATGACTAAATGTTGGCGAAGAATAAATTTCATGGTATACTATTCCGAAATCACATCTTAAAATTGACTTGAAACGTAGTTATATATCACTTTCATTTATGACAAAAGAAAACTTCAAATAAACATTTTTGTGTTTGTCAAAATAATCTCGGACTTGTGAATTGCTGGGCATCGGGATTCGAGGGTTCCATGCTAAAAATAATTATTTTGAATTCAAGACGTGGATGCGTAATGGTTTGAGTGATTGGCTTACTACCGATCCACGCTACAACCTGCAAGTATAAATTTCCACAATATGATATATACAATGCTCCACCTGACTCCGAGCAAATCTAATTTAGAAAAATCATAAACATGAACGGCATTTCAAACAGAAATGTCTTTATTTCTGATTATTTATTGCTATCTGTATCAATGTCTTAATAGTTTCCTTAATTTATCAGTGCCAGTGTCAAACTATCACCAAAATTTTGACCAAAGAAACATTCTAATAATTTTTATTTTATTAAAGCAGTTTCCTAAAGCACTTAATACTACATCATTTTTATTTTCTTATATTTTTATAATAAATGTTACATTAACATAACTCATACACGCTCTGACAGGCATACAATAATATTGTTATCATATCTGAAAGCAATAAATACATAAACTCGGCAAAGAAGCAGTAATCGTTGAAGAAACTCACATAACCCATCAACAGTGTATCATTTTTATTTGATTGTAGTAACATAGTATTTTTTCCAATCTGTGCTATTATCGTCATTTTGTAGACCAGCGCTATCCAATCACCGGAACGCATGTCGTCTATGAACTACGAGGCTATTTCGAGTCGCCCTTGAACTGAATAAATCATTAATTACAACATTAGGTCAAGCAGCCGATACATTTCGTGACAGTTTATCACTAAGAAACTTCGAATAGAATTTAGGAATATGATTATTTTCGGACTTATTATTGATAATTAAACTTGCGAATAGAATTTATTGTAGAAGGTACGTTTGTCGATCAACGATATTGGGTGTAACTGTTACTTCACAAGACTTTTTTTCGGTACTTTATTCCTTGTATTGTAAATCAGTAAACACAAATGCTATTTGTATACGCGCCTTCATTTTATAATGCCTGATTTTTTACAGTTTTTTTCATTCAATTTGTCGATAGTTATTTCACTTCAAGCGCAATTATCACGTGATTTTTTTTTATCAAATTGGAAATAGTGAAATAATCAATGTAGTTATCGAGAAGCCCTTTAAAAATAAATGGCTACATTTATTTGTCTTATAGAAAGGAATCCTAACAACTCAAACAATTTTCTACTTTTTTGCCATATTTGTTTCAAAAGTGATGCATATAAACCTCTATATGGTGAAGATATTCACTTCAGAAGTGGGATTATATTGATTTCCGTAATACGCAAGACTTCTCTTGACAGATTTTATTTTTACAAAAATCGGTTGTCAACTATTTGCTCAACCCATTGGGCATACATTGCTGCATTTTTGAATATGTTAAATATTCTTGGCAGCTATGGGAATATAACTTACAGCCTCCGGCATTGAAGCGTACATTCTACATACATCATGTAATGTTATTGTGTTAAAATTCAATATAATAAATGGTTCTGGACCAAAAATCGTTTCCACTGTTGTCGACAGTTTAATATTCGCAAAATGTCGATGTTATTATTCTACGATATTGACAGAGGTAAAAAATTCTTTCAGAATATTTATGCAGCAAACCGTCAATATTTGGTAGGACATTTTTATAGCTGGTATTTTTTTTTACGTGGGCATGATTTTATGGCAAACGCCTTTCGCGTTTTATTGATAGATATTTTATTATTATTGATATTTAAGAGCTCTGTTATTATCACCCACTGACATATTGACATATGTATCTGCAATTTGTATTTCCGCCAGATCGTGAAGCAAGTGCTACCGTTACGAATCGTAATAGATAGAGCATTGCAATTAGGTTCCGTGAAAATGAAATCATATTACCTGACGTTTAACATTCAATTTGAAATAACTCGGAATTGTCTATAGACGTGGCCATTGAGTCGGTCTATACGAATTTCAACGAAGGTTTATTAATTTCTTGATACTTGTTTGTGCCCATGAATGGTAAATGTCAAACATTTATGTTAAATATATTATAAATATATACAGAGGGAGCCACAAAAGTATTCGTACGGCCAGGTGATTGCAAAGAAATCATGGTGTAGATTTCACGTTATAAAAGATATTTAAATAATGTTGTTTTGGTATTTTTATACCCATTCTATTTTTCTGGGTATATATACATCATGAAATCTAAAATACTTGTTAAAGAAAAAATAGAAAAATCGAAAATTAAACATTAGGTAAAATGATATCCCACAAAAGTATTCGTAAGTTTGAAAATATCGCGTTATAATCATAATAACATTTGAGAAACTACTAAAATCTTAGTAGTTTCTTTATTACTAGTATTTTAGTAGTCTTGGTTAATATATATATATATTTGATTATTGTAATTAATTGAAAATATTAATGTTGTTAGAAAGTTAATACTATCTATAGAATGTATTCGGCGGAGCTACGGGATGCAGGTATGACCTGGTAGGACGCAAGAATACTGGCGGACGACAGAGATTCTTGGAGGCGGCACGTGGTATCCATATGCTC